>JASGYR010000244.1:312500-420000 GCA_030068185.1 Colletes collaris
GGCGACCGTATTCACGGGGACCGTATGTGGTAGGCGGCGTGACGGAAGGGAGGCGCTTTGAACCCGAACTCCGCCGTTGAGTGTACGGTCGACTCGTACACTGACGGGTTTTCGGAGAGGGTTCGCAGTGGCCTTTACACGGTAAACACTCCACGAGGCGGTACCGAACTATCGGTAGGACCTTTGGGAGGCTCCGAAGCCGTATAGCTTTAATGGGATTCTGGGTGCTTGCACCCTGAGGCCCTTACGTCGCGGTCGCGGCAACGACTGCAACGTACAATCACTTCCTCGCGCTCGCGGTCGCGTCACGCGCGGCGTGCACTACGACCACTTATGCGTTCGGTTGATTGTTTTGTAACGCGGGTTCCGGGACACGCCGGGTAGGTGGCGCCGGTGGGTCGCCGGTACCGCGTTCGGGCCTCCTCCCGAAGCAGCGGCCACGCGGAGGAGCGGGATCGTGGCGGGTACAAACGACTATGAGCTGGTGACGGTAAATAAATCCTTTTATTAACTATAACTCCTCGGTCCGGACTCTGGAGATTGCCGGGTGGACGGCGGTTGGTCCTGCGGTTCTGACGGTCTGGAAGTAATCCGGTCCGGCGTGAGTATGCGCGCTTATAAGTTATGACAATGTCTGCTTAAGACTAAGATAAAGTATGAACTAAGACTACGATAAAGTAGGATATGACTAAGACAAGAGCGATTCGGCTCGGTACGTAAGCGCACGCGGGCGCTGCAGCAATCTGATTTTCGCGGCGCGGCGCACCGGGGTATCGACCCCGTGATTTCGATCGTTTCGGCGAACCCTACGGGTGACAACCGAGGGTCTCTTCCTGCGGTTGGGCGTTCTCTGTTTTCGCATGAACTAGATTGTTCCAGCTTCGAGAGAACTCGATGGGAGAGTCCCGGGGCTCTCCTTATATGCTCGGCTACGAGCGCGTTCGGCTGCGAGAGCGGTTAGCGGCGCGGCGCCGCGTCGCGGCCACCGTCGGAGGTTGTCCGCGCGAGGCCGGTGGATGGCGGGTTGCCGGGGTCGCGGCGTTGTCGAGTGACTTTCGTCACATTACCCTCCTTTTTTTGGGGGGGGGGGGGGTTTGTCGCGTACCTATCGTCCTCCCATGGTCCGGCGTAGTGAAGGTCCCCGTTGGGACGGAACCGGAGGGTTCTGTGCTGGCCGTGGCGCCGGAGCCTCCACTTCCGGGCCCCCACCGGCACGACGGCTTCGCCCCCGTCGGGGAGCTGGACGCTCCGGACTGGCCTGGACGATGGTGGTGGCCCCGTCAGGTAGCCGTCCCTGGCGATCCCAGGCCTGCGGCTCCTCCTCGCTGGCCGCCGGTGGGGTGCTGCGATGGTTAGAAGCATCGCTGCCGGTTGTCGGGTGGCGGTCCTGGGTCCGGGTGTCGCCGGTGTGGGGGTCGCGGGGTTGCGTCGCTCCGCGACGTAGGGCCGCCCGCTTACCTCTAGTCGAGGCTCCTGCCTTTTCGGCACGATGAGCCGAGGTCGCGTTGTTTTGCGTTGTGTCGCTTGTTGCTCCATGATTGCGACTATCTTTACGCAGGTCCTCGCCGTTAGCATGCCCTCGGTCCGGTTTCAGGTCGCTGATGTGAATTCTTGGGATTGTTTTGCCCCGGGTGTCGGTGAGGTCATACATGGCTGCGGAATGTTTCTTGCGCACGGTTAGCGGCCCGGTGTATTTGGGCTCTAGTTTGGCGCTAATTTGCTTCAGTTTGTCCGAGAGCACGTGTGTTTTCCGCCATACCTTGTCCCCCACCCGGGGTTCCCACTGTCGTCGCCGGAGATTGTAGTGTCGCGCCTGCTTCTGGAAGGCTCGGGCTTGGTGTATTCGCACTACTTCGTAGGCTTCGTTCAGCCGCCGCTGGCGGACTTGTGGTGATGCCTCGGGGCCCGAGCGGGTGTCCTGACTCCCCGGCACCGCTAATTCCCTCCCGTAGGTGAGGTACGCTGGGGTGTAGCCTGTTGTCTCGGACACGGAGGTGTTGTATGCGAAGGTCAGCTCGGCCAGGTGGTGGTCCCACGTGGCGTGATGGCCGTGGGTGAATTGCGCGATCATGGTCTTTATGACCCGGTTTGTTCGCTCCACTGGATTGCATTGTGGGGTGTACGGGGTGCGGCGATGGTTAATCCCGCTGGTCTCCAGGAGTCAGGTGAATTCGGTGCTGATGAATTGGCGCCCGTTGTCGGTCACGATGGTATCGGGGCGGCCGTGTCTTAAGATTACGTGTTCCCGGCACGCCTGGGTGACATTTGTTGCCGTGGCTTTCCTTAGTGGTGCGACTTCAAGCCATTTGGTAAATTTATCCTGCATTACGAGTAAGGTGGTATGCCCGTTCTTTGACCGGGGCAGCGGTCCGACAAGGTCGATGCTGATGATCTGGCCCGGTCCGGTAGCGGTATGGGCGAGCATGCGTCCTGGCGGCTGTCGTTGGGTTACCTTGTAGGCCTGGCAGCTTGGGCACGCTCGTACGTATTTCGCTGCGTCTGCAAACATCCCCGGCCAGTAGTACTTCTGAGCGAGCCTGGCGATTGTCCGGGCGACGCCTAGGTGGCCAGCGGTTGGCTGGTCGTGGTTTTCCGCCAGTACGGCGCTTCGTTTTTCCTCCGGGACGCACAGTTTCCAATTCTCTCCTCCGTCGCGGTAGTCCAACCGGTGGAGGATGTGGCGGTACAGTTGGCCGTTAGTAGTATAGCTATGGGGATTCTAACCCATGGGGCAATGAGGGGAGCGTGCGGCGAGGGGAAGGTAGGGCGCGCGGGGGAGTGCGGCACGGAGAACTTTAGGCGCGGGGCCTGTGGGGAGTGGAAGAGTGGTTGCGCGGACACGAGCCGCGGAGTGGGGATGTCAGGGGATTAGTCAGGCCGAGCCGCCGCGGAGACCTCTCCAGACCTGGCCCGCCGTCGGAAATTTTTAAGAGGGGGAATGATCCCCGAAAACTTTTCATACCGAACCGAGGAGGGATGACCCCGAAAATTTTTTCTACACCCACAGGCATTTTTTATTGTCTTCGGCGTTCTCGGTACGTTTGATGAGATCTAAAAAAAGAATTACATAATGTTCTCCTAAGAAAATATTTACAGCTAGCGAAAAAAACAACACATCATTCGGCTCGTAAATCTATTCTTTCTATTTATTATTCTTAGTACTCGTATAAATTCAGATTTTTATAGTTCACTGTGGTTAGGTTTGGTCAAACTCTTGCAAAACGCGTTATAGAAAATGGTTAATATCATTGCGAAACACAAGAAATAAATAGTTTCATACTGTATACTAAATGCGAAAATTTACTCGAAAAAAATGCAGTTCCTCTTTCATCCAGAGTCGAGTCGAGTCTCGCGCAACGATGCGTTTTCGCGCTTTGTCAGCGAGTACGTTATCTGCTACGTGCCTTTCGACGAAGTCGTTGCTAAGCGAATATGCAATATCGTGTTCGCGACACGCTGCGTCCAACGGATTAAAATATAAATTAAATCGACGGTCCAGCCTTAGATTTATGCGAGGAGAGAATGTGGAAGACGGGTAAATAAAATTCGAGAAATAATATATGTTTTAAAATGACACTATATTGTTACAATAGAAGAATATATTGTTTTTTGAAACGTCGAATCTTAGAATTATGCGAGGAGATAAGGTGGAAGACGGGTGAAATAAAATTGGAGAAATAATATACGTTTTAAATGATACTATATATTTATTGATAGAAAAAAATAATTTAAAAAAATTCCCCCCCTCCACTGCCCTACCGGGATGGCGACGATGAACCCGATGATGACCATGATAGCCGCGGTGAGGGTGTGTTGGGGGGGGTTGATGACGGCGAACGATGCCGCGGCCGCCGCGCATCAATCCACGGTGGCGATGGTGGAGAACGGGGTCGCCGCATGGGCCGCCGCATGGGCCGCATTCGCCTAAAGGCACCCACGGCCGACGTAACCGTGAGGCCATTTCTGGCCCCATTGGTTGTCGCTGCGGTTGTGGTGAGCCCTAGAACATACAATCATTGGGATAATATTAACACATTAAGCATTAATCAATCAAAAAAACAATACAAAGTATTACATACCGGCGGCGGCGGCGAGGGCCTTTGGGGCGGCGGCGGCGAGGGAGGCGGCGAGGAGGGTGGTGAGGCAGCTGGCTGCAGCCTCTGCGAATTCTAGAATATAGAAATGATATATTACTTACGATGCGATAATTGTATGAAAATAATATTGTGTACATACCTCAGACCTGCCCCACATATCGAATGCAAATGAGCTCGCTGCATCTCCTGCCTCTTGAACGTAAACCTTTATCTTGAAAGATGCATAGCTTTGCAAAGTAGGATGTCTTTGTTCTTCATGTTCTTCGAAATCTACACCCTTCTTGCACGCCTTTCGCCGAAGTCGTTGCTACGCGAATACACAATATCGTGTTCGCGACACGCTGCGTACAACGGATTAAAATTACTTCGAACCTCTATCATACCACTTTGAACGCGTATCGAACATCTGTCATACCACTTTGAACATCTATCGTACCACTTTGATCATGTATCGAATGTGTATTGAACCACTCTGAACATCTATCAAACGTCTATCAAACGTCTATCATACCACTTTGATCGCATATTGAACCGCTTCTACATAATAGTAATTATAACTATAGTCTTAATCTAGCGTACATCATGTGCAGGAGGTTAGGTTGGGGAGGGTGAAGAAACAAAATTTTTATATATTAAAAATTGATTATATTTATTTACGCATTTCTCTCTGGCGTTTAGACCACCAGTTGAATATTTTAAATACATTTTGCATGGCACAATGCTTTGCGTGTCTGTCACATCGTAAGGTATTAAGTGCATTTAGCTTTTTAGAGATATGGTATCCTCGTAGTCCATGTCCAGTGTCTCAATGATCACGCTCGCTCGCGCATTTTCATCGAGGAAATCCGCAAGCCAGTCTCTCGTTTCTGCAGCCCTTTAACATATGCGATATGCGGTGCGTCATCTTCTTCATCGACAACAGCTTTCGTAATTAGCTGTTTAGCCATACTGTACGGAACGTCTCCATCTTCCCACCGTAGTCCGTGATGTTTTGCCGTCAACCACCGGATGCATGATTTGTCAGATTTCGTAAGAAGATATTGGGGCATCGAACCCCAAATATGTAATGCAGAGAGAATTGTTCCTTTTCGTAGGGCAGCCACTTCCTTCACGACAAATCTTCCATCAACACTGAACCCTTGCAGGTCAACAAATGTTGGTACGGTCATTATCGGAACAATTTAGAGATCCGTTCACTTCCAAGACAGGCGGGAGAATGCGATCTTTCTCGTAAAGCATCTCGATTTTCATGATGCAAATTTGTACGAATTTGGCACACGAGAGGGCAAGTAAGTAGCGTTGGGATTTAATTGATTTTGCGCACCACGTTTGTCAGCGGATTGTATTCAACCACCCGATCATGCAAAATGAGACAGTAGGCCGTAGTATTTGCTGGCACATTCTCTTTACAATCGAATTCTATGCGCACGTCCACGGTTCTATTCTTTGATCGACTCATTTTGTCGCGAGCAGTCAATCACCACGAGGGGGCCAAATTGTAAAATTGGGCAACGCTGAATAATGCCTCGTTGCAACTATGTCCGTAATACGATTTACGGAAATGCGTATACATGCTAAACAAGATGGCGTGTCTATTCTTGTCAAAGTCCAAGTTCATGTCATCGTACGGATAAAATTCCGAGTTGAGAAACAGTTTTACATTGGTCAATTTGCAGTGGTCAAACCGAGTAGCATCTTCGGTCATCACATTCTTTCGAGCAGTCTGTAGAGCAAAGAGAACATATCGCGGCTTCTCCAGCTGTGCGGCTGCCTTGACGGCCCACCAGATCCCACGAGCGAAAACTAATGCTCAGGTTTTGCCCACTTTCCAAAGCATGTAGCAGCGATAGCTTATTAACATCGTTTAGCGTCACATGAGGCATCCGCCATTGCACTTTAAGTAATTCAATTTCTGGTTCCAACGTTGGAGACCCAATTAGAGAATTGTTATCGTTGCGCGATCGTATTAAAATCAATTCGTGACGCGCATTAATAACCATGCGTTTGTAGTCCTCGCAAAATCCCAGCAAATATTTGAGCGGAACGCAAAAATTGAAATGATTTTTCACTACCAACTCATCGCGTCGTTTCAAGCCCCATCCAGCATTCTCCATATTTTTGTCTTCATCGGATGTCAGTGATACATAATTTTTAAGCGTGCTAGTTATTCCAACGTTTCTGTTGCGATCAATCTCCACACCATTCAGCTCATATCGAATCTCATCAAATATGAACGCCATGCAATTATTTCCCAACATCACCGTTGAAGCATCATTTGGCTTATGTATCGTCAATTTCCCCTCCACGTAGAGGAAACTTTCACACGGCAATGTGTATAAATCTTGCTGTTGTATAGGTATTCTTATCTCATCACTGTGTCCAAACGTTGTGTTAACGTATGGGTTGTATGTGTGAGTCTCGAGCTTAACAATGCGATCATCAAACGTCGGCTTCCCTCCAATGCTTAGAATGTCAGCCATTTTCAACTTAAATGCGCACAATGAATCCCAATGATTTCAAAATGCAATGTTTGCAGCACTGAGCCTCTTCGTTTTAGCGTACTCAGGGCTGTTGTTGTTGTTGTTGTTGTTGTAGACAATTTCGTTTGGAAGAAACGTGTTTCTGGAGTCGTTCAACACAAGCATCTCATTCGTTCGCACCACAGGTATTATCGTCGTCGCACGTGCAGTCTGATGGTAATCTCTTCACCTCGAAAATCCAGCAATCGTCCGTTTTGATCCACAACACGTATCGTTAGATCCGTAATGATCCTTGCGGTGATTGGAAGGTAAATGATCTGTGCGGGCGTTTCCGATATCTTATATCCGGGCGGGACTCTCGGAGAAAATTCATGTATCGTATGTACACGCTTCCCATTGTTGTACGCGCCAGCGTCACACTACATTCAATGCGAATAATGTTTACGCTCATGATATTAATCGGGTCGTCGATTCGTGCCACTGCCCCGGTTCTAATTCCCGATTCGCCGAGAATCCCAATAGCGATCCAATGTTATTGGGTTTCGTAAAGTCTACGGCAAACGAGCAGTACAGCTCGCTTTTCATGGTGTTGTTGTTGGGGCGTAACACTATAGGATACATATCATTGTCACCATCATCATCGGTACCATCGAGATTTTTAGGATATCGCTCAAGTAATCGCTGCTTCAAATACTTGGCAATGGCGTCTAGTTCGTAGGAGCCGTGGGGAATCGTAATGTATTCGTGGCCAGTGTCGACGCTGTTGTTGTTGTTGGTGTCATAGTTTGTGGTGAAGTAGAATTTATCGTTGCTCGAGTCGATGTTGGGTATTGTATGATACGTTTCAAAGGTTGTTAGACCAAACTCGTAATCATTGTCGCTCAAATCTATGGGTGGAAAGTAGCTTACAACGAAGGTGCTACTCTTGCCAGTTAGAGTCAATGTTAACGACATATTCCGAGAAACTGCTCGACTAGTACTGAATCAGAGTGGCGGGGGACAATCCTTAAATTTGGTGCCAATCGTTTGTAGAAAGCGTAGACATAGTTGTCCACAATTGCTCTGATCATACTCCTGATAAGACGTTCGATTGTATTCAATTTTCACATCATCATCATTATCCAAATATTGTGTCAATTCCTTAGGCGGTCGAAGATTGCCAAAGCTGTCGAAGTATACAGCTCGATGCCCTCTCTTCGCATACGCCACCCAATGAGTCCCCGGTCCCTCGACATTGTCCAAATTCACGATACCGCTCTCGTTTCGACGTACTCCTCCGGCTGGTAGCGCGTTGCGCATAAAAACACCTCTAAAGAATGGAATACGCATACGTTTTGCCAACTCATTCAATTGCATGTCGGTAGTTACACCCACAGGAATTTTTATTGTCTTTTCGGCGTTTTTTTTTTTGTTTTTTCGTTTCGAGATTCCCTGTCCGCGCTTGTGTGGTGTCAGATAGAGTCCACGACCTTCCATGGAGCGATTATGACGCCGCATTTCCTGCAGCTGACATTGCGCTGCCTTATTATCGTTTACCGCCTTGGCGATCCCCGCCGCTCCGCCAGCTAATGATCCGAGAACACCTAGCAGCGGGAGAAGTGGTAATATACCACCCCGTTTGGCCACTGGAAGAATCCTCTTTTGCGATGCTTTTCTTACAGTCCTTTTGCGGGGTTTTGTTTTCATCCCCATTCCGATTTTCGTCTTGGCCTTCATAGCTGCCCAAACAGCTGTAGCAGCTCCTCTTTCACCCAGAGTCGAGTCTCGCGCAACGATGCGTCTCCGCGCTTTGTCAGCGAGTACGTTATCTGCTGCGTGCCTTTCGCCGAGGTCGTTGCTACGCGAATATGCAATATCGTGTTCGCGACACGCTGCGTCCAACGGATTGATGCCTCGATCACCTCTAGCCAATCGTTTTGCCAGATGAGTTCCTGGACCACAAAACTGATATCCTGGGATATGTAATTCGATAGGTAGCGCGTTTATCGCTCGATTTAACAAACCACCGCCTTTCTTTACTCTCGTCGGCAACATTCGCTGCAGTTTTTAATCAGCGGTGCTGGACCGTCGATATGCGTTCGCTGCCAAGGGCGATTATAATGTTCCAGACACCGACGATACTGCCGAACCTCAGAATCGGCTTTTATATGCTCGGGGAGTCTGTCCCACAACTGGTCAATGTGTCTGCCAAATTCGTGAAGTAGAATAATCTTTGGTATATATATCAGCTGCTCAGAGGTTATGTCTCGAATGTCGCAATTATCCGGCAGAACGAGAAGCATTTCGAATACTGAGCTGTTTTGCTTCGACGCGGACCTATAAATAGGACGCATAGTCGCTTCGATGTGTCAAAAATCATTTTCGCGGTTTTGCAGCGAGGATGCGATTCGTGCGACAACCTGTGACTATACGCGTGACAAATTTTGATGATAAATCGCAAATGATGTCCTCGAAAACAAAACGCAGACACGGTAGCATGCTGCCAAACACTATCCGCAGCCTCATTTGCGGCCCATCAAATTGCGGAAAGACCAATGTGCTGGTAAGCTTGTTGGAAAGTCCTCACGGCGTTCGCTTCGAGAACGTGTACGTGTATTCCAAGTCGTTGCAGCAGCCGAAATATCAGTATTTGGAGAATTTATTGGCTCCGATAGATGAAATTGGCTACTTCACGTTTTCAAATAACAGTGACGTCATCCCACCGAGCGAATCGCTTCCGAATTCCATTTTTATCTTTGATGACGTGGCATGCGACAAGCAAGATACGATACGAGAATACTTTGCAATGGGGCGCCATTCGAACGTTGACTGTTTCTATCTCTGTCAGACGTATGCAAAGATTCCCAAACATCTTATACGTGACAATGCAAATCTGCTGATTCTGTTTAAGCAGGATGGCACCAACTTGAAATATGTGTACAACGATCACGTAAACACTGACATGTCTTACGAGGATTTCTGCGCTTTGTGTCGCAATTGTTGGCAACGGGAGTACGGTTTCGTGGTGATAGACAAGGATTGCGCGATGTCCAATGGACGTTATAGAAAGGGATTTAACGAGTTTGCGGTACCGTGAGGTGGTCAATCGTCATCGACACGTCGGTGGAAAAGCAACGTCTGCGGCACAATGATTGATATCGATAGTCTGGAGATTAAGGATCGCGAGAGAATAGCGAAGGAAATTGCAAAAACCAGTGATTCCATTCGCAAGAAACATCAGGCTTTGAAGACTGGCAAGATGGAGGAAGATATCGCGTTGGAGAGATACTTTAAACCTATTGTCGATCCCTTAAAACATATTGTGGAAAATACAACAGCGACAAAAGCTGACATGCCATCGCTGACGAGCACAGACGTTGAAGGCAAGGAAACATTAACACCTAAAACGAAAATCCACCCGAAAGGGAACGCATCACATAAGACAAAGAGGAAACCACACGCGTCATCGGAAAATTCATTCGTAACGTCCACACCAATTCAATCGAAGCGGAAACGGCAGGATGTTACATCAGCCGATTCCCCAGTTCCTTCCACAACAATAAATACATTTCCGAACGTACAATCGCTTGCAACTAATATTGACGATGTTTTCGAAACTACTCCCGATGAGTCGTTTGCATCATCTATTAGACTGCAACTCCAAACATTCGAGGGACAACAAACATTTCGCAACCATTTCGGTCCGTTGGGGCAAAAATACATGCGTGCCATCCTGAGTGATGACAGGGATACAGCAATGGACTATGTGTACGGCGTATACTTTGGCAATAGTGGAACGATGCTTGGGGACAAGGCTTTCGATATAGACAAGGATGATAATATAATCATAGATGGTGTAAAATACGGAGGAACGTCAGGCCTTTACGAACTGATTTTCAAGAGACTTCCCGACGATGCCATATACACAGATGCCTATAGACAAAAATACAAAAGTATACTACTGACAACAAATGCTCACAGACGTGGTCATAACGCCCAAAAACCCGTAATGGGTAACAAGGGATACAAGTATAAACATGTAATTGCACCGCTACTACCCCGTATATCGACCAGTAAGGCAGGGAAAGGCCTGCCGGTTCCGCGAGTCATGACGGTAAATGATAACAAGATCGATTACGTGCACTGGGACGATCCCAACGAGCTGGTGGATCGACTCCGTTTGTTGGAAGCGTCGCGTCAGGCGGGTAACAACTCGCATGGCCATGAAATTCTATCGATTATCGAGGAACTCCGAGAGGTAGGCCTCATTATAAATTAAACCGCGCACCGATGATGTGCACTGTATGCGTTGAGATGCCGATCAATAAATTTGGAGTATCGCTCGAGAAGAGCGGAGCAGCTGGAATGGACTATTACAAATGGAGCGGTTTGCTTCGAAATTATATGCGAGACAATGCTCTTTGCGTGGCAGGTGCCGACTTTGATGCAAAATCACGCAAGATACGACGCGTAGCTCAGCCGACAGTTGACAGCGATGCCGTTAATAAACTATATGTGGAAAAGAGCATTAAACTTTTGAGAGAGCAGCATGAAGAATTGGAGAGGAAGCTGGTCATGTTTCAGAGAGATATGTTGACGTTGCAAAACAGCGTTCAAGAGATATCACGCGCATTGAATCCGCAGCGACAATGCGAAGGAAAATCATGCGAGACGGTTGAACTTGACCAGAATTTCCTCGAGCCGATGGGGAGCACATAATATATGTACACGATAATTATCGCATCATTCGTGTCAAAGACATCTCTGCGATCAAACATGCAACCAATATCGAAATCCGAGAGTAATGAAAGCCATAGTCTCAAGAAGCGACAACTTGTTGAGGAATTGCATGCTCCAGCTCGAAGACATTTCCCGCGGAGACACGTCATAGTGCATGGATACGATGATCTGTGGCAAGCTGACGTTGTAGAAATGCGTCCATACTCGCGATTCAACCGAGGTCATCACTATATACTCACGGTCATCGATGTGCTGAGCAAGTATGCATGGGCGGTACCGCTCAAGACTAAAGGTGGTGCTGAGGTGACTAAAGCGTTTGCAAAGATATTTAGAGATCGACATCCGAAAAATTTGCAAACCGATCAAGGAAAAGAATTTTACAACGTTGATGTGCAGAAACTCATGACAAAGCATGGCATTAATCATTATTCGACGTATTCGGTGATGAAGGCCTCCGTCGTAGAACGTTTCAATCGAACTTTGAAGAACAATATGTGGAAACTGTTTACGCTCAATGGAACCTATAAATGGGCTGATGCACTACCGCGTCTACTTGCAGAGTATAACGCACGAAAACATAGAACCATCGGAATGCGTCCTTGCGATGTTACCCCTGCGATCGCCGACAAGCTGCTAGCTACAGTATACAGCAACATAAAGATCGCTGCTCCAGCGAATTCAAATTGGGCGAGTTTGTGCGCGTAAGCAAATTTAAAACCATCTTCGATAAAGGCTATACACCGGGTGGACAACGGAGGTGTTTAAAATAGCCAAAGTACAGGCAACTAATCCCGCGACGTATCTGCTCCTCGATTCCTTTGGAAAACCTGTTGCCGGAGGA
This sequence comes from Colletes collaris, assembly GCA_030068185.1. NCBI lineage: Eukaryota > Metazoa > Arthropoda > Insecta > Hymenoptera > Colletidae > Colletes > Colletes collaris. The sequence continues at coordinate 324,638 of JASGYR010000244.1, forward strand.
TTCTACGAACATGAGCTGCAACGCGTCACAGATCCTGATGTGCATCTAGTGGAAAAAGTGTTGCGTTGAAAGGGGGATAAGGTGTATGTCAAGTGGTTGGGCTTTGATAAATCACACAATTCTTGGATAAATAAAAATAATGTTTTGTAAAATAATACATGGTTCAATAAAATACAATGATGCATATGCATATACATGAGTGGCGACTTTTATTTTACACATTAATCCCACTATTTATATGAATGAGTTAATAAATACTAATTTCTATACATTTGCGGACAATTTGTAAACAATTTTATATTATACAATAAATTCCACTATTTATAATAAATACAATAATAATAATAATTTCTATTTTACAACGGTATATTATAATGTCCCCAGGGCAGAGTGTCGGTCGAATCGGGTACGATATATCGCTTGTCGTCATACGGACTTAGAGCGATTTTGGATTCCGAAATGGTGTACACTTTGTGCAATTTAGACCGTATGCATGATTGTCTGCGAACCATTTCGATCTCTTTGCGCAAACACTGCGCGTAGTCGACGAAAGTTATCGTTCTGGCTATGACGTTGGTCTTGACGCCTTTCGCCTTCTTCGTATCTTTTTGCCGTCTACGCGAAGTGCATACATTTTCGCTCTAAGACCTATGAATTCAGTCATTATCGCACCGTTATTTTCATCCTTCATCAGCCCCTGAACCTTCTTATTTACGCGTGGCATATTATATGGATTGTCGGTAGGATAATCGCTTGTGTCGAATCTATCGATATTGTGCTTCATAGACTCGTAGATATCGTCGCACCGAATGTGATAAATAAGACTGTCAGTGTCGGTGTATAGAATTTTACAATTTTGCCCGTGTTTAGGAGACATGTACTCGTGGTGAAATTCATACAAACAAAGTTTTGATATGTCCAGAATGCACATACCCACGTATATCGGTTTGTTGAATTTCACCTCGAGTTTTCGCAATTCAACAGCTACTAAATTTTCCGAAAAAACACTTCTGCTGTGGAAATTCGGTTTCGCGATCATTGCCTCCGCGCCATATCGCCCTTCCCAATGTGTCACAAGTTTTACATCCACATGGTTTCGTACATTTTCCATAGTTTTACCGAATACTGCGTTGTTCATCAATTTGTACAAATTCTTTTCAAAGTCGTTTGTCGCGCTTGTTCTAAATCGTGTGTTGAGTTCGATGTAATCGCGAAGCCAGGAGATTGAGCGAATTGAAGCACGCGGTGTATCTTTGTAATACGAAGACCGTGACGCGTGCACTGCTGCAGGTTGCGATAATGGATTATGTAACGCTGCTTATCGTATACCGTCGCGAGTAACTTGTCCTGCCTGCTGCCAGGTGGTTTGGCACGCGTCGGACAGAACGGCAGATCTGCATGAGCATCGTGCAGACGTTGCGGATATTCCAGATCTACCTCGAGAATGTATCCCGTGGGCGAATCGACGCCGATTGAAGATACGTCAAAATTTACAACATCTTCGACCCATTGAAATTTAGCGTATGGTAGAGGCTGACACATTGCCCATCCATACAAATTGTTCACGTCAAAGTACATCAAGTACGATGACTCTTCCGATGCGTCGTAAGATGACATGTACTTGTTATTGGCATGTGCGTATCTTCCGGAACATTGACTTAAGCCCCCGCGTATACCGCGTTCGATAAACATGACCATATCGATGTCTGTGAGCAATTCGAATGTAATTTTGGTATGTTTTAGCATTGCATCCCATGTGAAACCAGGTAGAGTATAGTAATGCGCTGAATCTAATCCGTAGCTCTTGATACAACTTTCGCGAAAATTTTCAAAAATATCTGCCAATAACAAGACATCAGTTTTCAAATACAAATCGCTGTATTCGCCCAAGGTTCTAATCTCGAAACGCTGCCAGACTGTCTCGGCGTGTGCGTAATCGGTCTCTGATACAGTCTCGCCCGTTAACGAACTGTAGAATGACTCGCGCGGTGGTAAGCATGGATCCTGCAGCTTGTTCGCGCAATCAAGGTATTCATATGGAAAGACACCCTTTCGCGTCAATAAATTGAAATCTTCAGTGGATAATGTTCCAAATTGGGATCGCAAAATTTTTAATTGATCTGTGTTAAGAAAAAGATGCTAATTTGTCGAGACTGGTATTTAGAAATTTGTATGAATCGATGAATCGTAATTTAATATAATTTTGCGAGTCTGATTCATCCGTATCTTCAACATGTTTTGTGAAAGAAATATATTTTTCTTTAGTTATAGGTAATACATCAATGTGACCTTCGAAAGCGGTAGCTATTTCCTCGATAATGAAATGCGAATCATAGCCGGATAAATTATGGAAAACTATGGGGATGTAAAACACATTTTTATAATTTAAATTGCACTCGAATGTGCTGGGCCTCTGAACCGTCCGGACAGATGGCAATGATCGCGAACTCGTACATCGCTAGCCTTGAATGGTTCTTCGCAAATATGACAATGTGCTGCATTGCGAAATGTCGTCAACTGTTCGGGAGTTAAATCCAGCATGGGAACATTACTGGTAAGAATAGGTTTGGCAAAGTTTGCAAAATTTTTAAGTTCATCGACGAACCATGAAACACAATCTGTGTCGCGGCGACATCGATACATCGACAGTGATGTATCATATGAACAATGCATATAATATGCAATGCTGTGTACATTGTGGTGTTGATATGTATGTAATTTATTATCACCCGCTTGGTTGTCAATCGTTTTTGCGATGATGCACTCCAGATCTGCATATAACACGAAAGGAGCCGCTCCTTCCTATAGCGGTTTGCTGAAATTGAGCAGATTGTCGCCTTCGCTGGGCAGCAGAATGGCGCAGTTGTTTATCTGCCCGCAGTCCAGCGAATGCACCTCCAACTTCTCGGTAGATCCGAAGTAGTGCATGCATCTGTAAACCCCAAAAAATATTTATTTAATTTCACATATATTTCAACATTTTTAAACATTTCATAAATTTTTTTATACATACCGATCGCAGATGAATTTCTTGGCTTTGTGCCTGCTCAGCTGTATGCCCACCAGCCTGGACAAGTCCTTAATGCATGCAAAGTGCCCTACATCGCCGTGCTCTTGATTCGGCGTGTAAAGCAAGATTTACATGTCTATCCCTCTTCTGGCTGGTGAGGTGCAGTGGGAAGACTGTTGGCCCTTCTTCATCTTCTCCTCGAAGCTGTAGACATTGACGGAGATGTCGTTCAGCCGTTCAAACTTCCCAATATACCCCAGAGACATTGGGAACTCAATGCCCTGGAGATTTAGGATCGACGTATACTGCGGGTATGAACCTGGACGTTCAGGATATTTTGTTGCTGGATGAAGAGCTGCGACAACTGCCCACGCGAAACATGCGTTGTCCGAGGATTGTATGCTTATTGTTGCCCTCTTCAGCATGATTTCTCGCGGCAACTTGAAGTGACACCCGCGCGGAGTGGATTATACTTATTGACATTGACGGTCAGATTCATGATTCTCGCCAATGCCCATCCGCTGTCGCGTTCCTGGAACTCTTCCAGCGATGCCAGGGTGGATTCGACGACGCATCGCTGGTACCACTCCTGCAGATCGGATGTGTGGAAGAGTTCACAGTTTTGGGTGTTGATGCTTTTACAAGCATGCTTGTCACCTGCCACAAATTCGCCGTTGAACACCGTGTTCACTTTGAGGTTTCGATGTTTCCTCAAGGTGTCCCGAACATGCTCCAGCACAATGGTCTCTGCATCCTGGAGGAAGTTGCGCGGTTCGATATAATTCGAATTTAGGATGACACCTGTTAATACGCGAGTATCGAACGCAGTGTGTATTTCACGCCACAAAAGTCCCGTACTCGAATGTCCGGCACCTTGACGCGCGAAACGTCTGCGCACCAAATGTTTCAATCCTTCGAGTCGCGCGATTCGAGCAACCAACGATTGTCGAACACCGATCGATAATCGCGGGCGTTTCACGCGGCTGTGTTCTTCCAAAGATTCGATACACTCGTTGCACCGTTCTTCCCACGCGAGGTACTCTTCCTGCGAAATCAATCGTTCGGATTGATCCAACAATTGGCGTTCTACTTGTGCGAATTGTTCCATGATTGTAAATGGAATGTAAATGGAATGTAAATGTAAATGTAAATGTAAATGTAATATCCTTTTTCAATGCAACACGTTGTAACTATTTGAGGCCTTGTGCAGTTTAAAGCGTGCTTTTATACCAGCACAGCGATTTGGTATCTCTGCCTAACTCTTTCGGTGTCTCTCCCCTTCCCTCAAATGCATTGCATGCCAACATGGTTCTATGCAGTTTCTGCTGATATCGCATAATTCTTTCCATGATATTATATTTCATTCAACACGTGTCGAGACTTTTATCCTTGGAGGCCCAAGTTACATGCAATCGCGCGATATGCTGCGATGTTAAGATTGAACAAAAGCATTATGGAAAAAAAAAAATGGTAGTTTTAGAATAAAATATTCAGCGCTTCCACAGATATTATATTACATTCAACACGTGTCGAGACTTTTATCCTTGGAGGCCCAAGTTACATGCAATCGCGCGATATGCTGCGATGTTTAAGATTTAAAAAATGCATAATGGGTGAAAAAATGGTAGCTTTAGAATAAAATGTGGTGGGGATTGCACCTCTATTTAAGCCGTCTCTCCGGACGCTATTCCATCAATCGCTCAGTAGCTTCGCTGAATTTTCGACGGAACAAATAGTGCTCTGAAAAACAATGTGTAGTACCAGTGCCGTGGGCTATTACGTTCCAATCAGGCAAGATGATGGCGTATCTCCATGCAAGGAGAATACATTTAACAGGTAACCTTTCATAATTTTTTTATTTATTTATTTATGTTTTGACATGAAAAAAAGGTAATTTTCATGATTATGCTTTTTAGGCCACGCCAACCATCGCGTGTCATGGTCAGAAGATACGCATTAACATCCACGGGCTGCAAATATTTGGAAATTGAAATCAGCGTAGGACCTACAGCCGATGTAGAAATTCTTCTCGGTGATAATCGTGGGAATCATCTTAGAATACCATGGCATACATGGAACTCACTATTCGACTGCTGTACAACCATCGAAGAACGTGCACAATTGCCTGGATCATCATTGATGCAGATTAATGAATTAACGGTGGAATTTTGTCGGATGTTTGATTCGTCGATTGTAAAGATGACAATTGATAATAAGTCGCTGTATTTCAAACCGAATACAGTAGCATTTTTATTTAATCTTGAGCCATGTGTAAGCTATGTATATCCGCGACTCTATCAAACTGTAGAAGATGTGAGGAAAAAATTTATAACTTTTGTTAGCGTGTTGCAACAGAGCAATGCTGTCATCGAAACATTAGATACGCGTAGTGCTGCTAAAATCATACGTGACAGCGAATATTACTGCAGGGATTATCTTGTAGATTGCGAACTGTTAGCATGCGCCATCAATGATATTGTAATTGAAGCTCGTAAGAAAAAACGTAACAATATATTACCGAAACATTAGATACGCGTAGTGCTGCTAAAATCATACGCGACAGTGAATATTACTGCAAGGATTATCTTGTAGATTGTGAACTGTTAGGATGTGCCATCAATGATATTGTAGTTGATGCTCGCATAAAAAATGTAACAATATAGTGTCATTTAAAACATATATTATTTCTCGAATTTTATTTACCCGTCTTCCACATTCTCTCCTCGCATAAATCTAAGGCTGGACCGTCGATTTAATTTATATTTTAATCCGATTTTTTATTTCTTTATTTTTTTGTATTTTTTCCTTTAAACATAACAAAAAATCTATAGTATCATTTAAAACATATATTATTTCTCCAATTTTATTTCACCCGTCTTCCACCTTATCTCCTCGCATAATTCTAAGATTCGACGTTTCAAAAAACAATATATTCTTCTATTGTAACAATATAGTGTCATTTTAAAACATATATTATTTCTCGAATTTTATTTACCCGTCTTCCACATTCTCTCCTTGCATAAATCTAAGGCTGGACCGTCGATTTAATTTATATTTTAATCCGTTGGACGCAGCGTGTCGCGAACACGATATTGCATATTCGCTTAGCAACGACTTCGTCGAAAGGCACGTAGCAGATAACGTACTCGCTGACAAAGCGCGAAAACGCATCGTTGCGCGAGACTCGACTCGACTCTGGATGACAGAGGAACTGCATTTTTTCGAGTAAATTTTCGCATTTAGTATACAGTATGAAACTTTTTATTTCTTGTGTTTCGTAATGATATTAACCATTTTCTATAACGCGTTTTGCAAGAGTTTGACCAAACCTAACCACAGTGAACTATAAAAATCTGAATTTATACGAGTACTAGAATAATAAATAGAAAGAATAGATTTACGAGCCGAATGATGTGTTGTTTTTTTTTCGCTAGCTGTAAATATTTTCTTAGGAGAACATTATGTAATTCTTTTTTTTTTTAGATCTCAACAAACGTACCGAGAACGCCGAAAGGACAATAAAAAAACTGTGGGTGTTGAAGAAAAATTTTCGGGGGTCATCCCGTCCCTCGGTTCGGTATGAAAAGTTTTCGGGGATCATTCCCCCCCCCCCTTCTTAAAAAATTTCCGACGGCGGGCCAGGTCTGAAGAGGTCTCCGCGGCGGCTCGGCCTGGACTAATCCCCTGACATCCCCCACTCCGCGGCTCGTGTCCGCGCAACCACTCTTCCACTCCCCACAGGCCCCGCGCCTAAAGTTCTCCGTGCCGCACTCCCCCGCGCGCCCTACCTTCCCCTCGCCGCACGCTCCCCTCATTGCCCCATGGGTTAGAATCCCCATAGCTATACTACTGCCGTTCCTTATACAGTAGTCCGGTGTATCTTCCGGCCTTTCGCGTGTCTCCCGCATTCGGCTGGGGTACCATTGGTGCTTGGTTTGGGTTGTGGCTAGCGCGGTGGTGTGTCGGGAGAGGGTGTCCGCGACCGTGTTTTCGTTCCCCCGGCGGTATTTGATGGTGTAGTCGTATTGCTGGATCTCGAGCGCCCAGCGCGCGAGTCGGCCGGAGGGGTTGTCGATCTTCTGTAACCACTGGAGGGACTGGTGGTCGGTGATGATGGTGAAATGGTACCCCTCTAGGTATCCTCGCATTATGCGGACCCCCCATACTACCGCTAGGCATTCCAGTTCGGTTACGCTGTAGTTCCGTTCGGCGCTGTTTAGCGTGCGACTGGCGTAGGCGATTACTCGCTCGACCCCGTGTAGCGTCTGGGTTAGCACCGCCCCGATGCCCGAATTACCGGCGTCTGTTTGTAGCGTGAATGTCTGCGTGACGTCTGGGCAGGCGAGGACTGGGGTGGTCGCTAGGTGGGCCTTGAGTGCTACAAACGCCTGTTCCTGCTCCTCGTCCCAGTGCCACCTGGTCGCGGTTTGGGGGAGGTGGTTCAGGGGGGCGGTGAGAGACGCGGCGGTCGGTATGAATCGCCTATACCAGGAGGCCATGCCTAGGAAGCGACGTAGCCCCCGTAGGTTCGTGGGGGCCGGCATGTCTGTGATGGCGCGGATTTTCTCCGGATCGGTGTGTATGCCGTCCTTGTTGATCAGGTGGCCTAGATAGGTCAGCTGAGGCACGCAGAACTCGCATTTTGCGAGAGTCATTTTCAAGTTTGCCTGCCGGAGTCGTCGGAATACGGTCTGTAGATGCCGGAGGTGTTCTTCGAAAGACCCACTGATTACGATTATGTCGTCTAGGTAGGCAAAAGCGAAAGGTTCCAGTTCGGGGCCGATCACTGTGTCGAGAAGTCGCTGGAACGTGGCTGGGGCCGAGTGGAGGCCGAAGGGGACGACACGGAACTGTATGAGCCCTCTGCCGGGGATGGTAAATGCTGTTACCGGGCGGCTTTCCTCCGTTAGCTCGACCTGCCGGTACCCGTTTTCAGATCGATCTTGGATAGGTATCGTGCCCCCGTAGTTTGTCGAGGTGGCGTTTATCTGCGGTAGCGGGTAGGCGTCTCGCTCGCATACCTGGTTTACCCGCCGGTAGTCGATGCAGAAGCGTGGCCCACCATCCTTCTTCTTAACGATGACCACTGGTGAGCTCCATGGGCTTTGCGCGGGCTCGATGACGCCTTCTTCTAGCATCTTTTCCACCTCTTGGTCGATAATTGCCTGGACCGCGGGGTTCCGAGGGCGGTACCTCTGTTTGATCGGCTGCGCGGTTTGTAGCCGTATCGTGTGTCGTAAGAGGGGTGTGGGACCGCGGATGTTGGCAAATTGGGCGACCTCCCGTTCGATGAAACCGCGGAGGCGCTGGTCTTCCTCTGGGGTGGTGGCGCGTAATCCTTCGGTGCTGTAGATGACGGGACCCCTCCCCGGCTGTCGGCCCGAGCGGGGGGTCGGTCGGATGGGTATCCTACGTATCCCTATTTCGCGAGGGCGTCCATCCCGAGCACGATCTCGTGTGGGAGGGAGGGTAACACGAAAAACCGATGCCGTATCCTGATGCCTCGTACGGAGATGGTGCCTTCCAGGCTTTCCTTGATGTTTGCTTCGCCCCCGTCGGCGAGTACTGCGGCGAGGGATTCGCGGTGTCGTTTCCATCCGCGTCGGCGGAGGTGAGTGGCGGACCGGGCGTTGGTGAAGGAGGTAGCTGCGCCGGTGTCGATGAGAGCCCTAAACGGGCGCTTGGCCGCCCATACGGTCAGAGTGATACGCCCGTCTTCTAGTTGGTGGGCCGAGCGGTGGGCGTGCTGCGATCGGCCCGGTGGTCGTTTCCCGCCTGTCTGGAGTCGGGGCACCCGCATTGCTGGCGACTCACCCCCTCCTTCCCACAGAAGGAACAGAACAATTGCCATGGTTGCGTGCAGCCGTGCCGGAGGTGTCCCGGTTGCCTGCACCTCCAGCAGTGGCTCTGCCGGTCATAGGGTGAGTCCGCGGCGATGAGGCTCGTCCGGTGCGTGGTGCTGGGTCTGGCCGGTCGACGGGCCTCTTCTTCTGCCGCCTGCCGGCGCTGTAGTTCCTCGAATCTCTCCCCCCTGCGGAGGAGTTCGGTCACGGTGGATACGTCGCTCCGGGAGAGGTGAAGCTGATATTCGGCGCGTAGGTTCTTGTATAGGCGATCGAGGCGCGACAGCTTGATGTCTCACCCTGTCGACGAAGGAGGGTCTGTAGGGCCGTGACGTATGCCCGGATTCCCTCTCTCGGTTGTTGTCTGCGGGCGCGGATCTGCTCGGCTAAGCTATCCTCTTCGTCCGGGGGGAGGAAGCTGAGTTTGAGTTCCCGCACCACGTCCTCCCATGATTGCCAGCCCGCCTTGTTGTTCCGTACCCATTCCAGGGGTTCTCCTCGGAAGAGTTCGGGGAGGCCGCCGATTAGCTGCTTGCTGGTCAGTCCGTAGGCTTCGCGGAGTTCCTCTACCCTGTCGAGGAATTCGTACAGGTTTGCTCCGGTGAAGTAGCAGTTCCACTTCCGTATCTTCTCGATAGGTTTTTCGCCGGGTGGGGTTGTTTCCTCCCTGGCCGCGGGTGGTTGGGTCGGCTTCTCCTCCTCCATGACGGCTCGCTGTCTCCACCCGCGATACGTTCGTCATCTGGGTGTGCTTGGACGAACTCCCGGAGCTGTGTTCGGAGGTCGTTGATAGTGCCCGCGGCTTCCCCTCCGGTCTCGGTCAGTATGTCCGCCAGTGCCGTCTTCCTCAGGGTGTGTATCCACGCCATTGCTTATTCTACTTAGCCTAATTCTATAATATCACACCGGACCGGTTACCGTGAAACCACCTACGATGATCCTGGCAGGATCGCCATGTAACGCGGGTTCCGGGACACGCCGGGTAGGTGGCGCCGGTGGGTCGCGGTACCGCGTTCGGGCCTCCTCCCGAAGCAGCGGCCACGCGGAGGAGCGGGATCGGGCGGGTACAAACGACTATGAGCTGGTGACGGTAAATAAATCCTTTTATTAACTATAACTCTTCGGTCCGGACTCTGGAGATTGCCGGGTGGACGGCGGTTGGTCCTGCGGTTCTGACGGTCTGGAAGTAATCCGGTCCGGCGTGAGTATGCGCGCTTATAAGTTATGACAATGTCTGCTTAAGACTAAGATAAAGTATGAACTAAGACTACGATAAAGTAGGATATGACTAAGACAAGAGCGATTCGGCTCGGTACGTAAGCGCACGCGGGCGCTGCAGCAATCTGATTTTCGCGTCGACCCCGTGATTTCGATCGTTTCGGCGAACCCTACGGGTGACAACCGAGGGTCTCTTCCCTGCGGTTGGGCGTTCTCTGTTTTCGCATGAACTAGATTGTTCCAGCTTCGAGAGAACTCGATGGGAGAGTCCCGGGGCTCTCCTTATATGCTCGGCTACGAGCGCGTTCGGCTGCGAGAGCGGTTAGCGGCGCGGCGCCGCGTCGCGGCCACCGTCGGAGGTTGTCCGCGCGAGGCCGGTGGATGGCGGGTTGCCGGGGTCGCGGCGTTGTCGAGTGACTTTCGTCACAGTTTGTTCGAAATCTCTAATCGCAGCAACGATGAGAATTCTTTTAACGAAAGTCCAACATTAATTATTGCAGATAAGCGTTTCGCTTGTTCTGCGGAGCGCGTACTGAAGGAGCGAGATCTTCGGGGATCTGCTCCCGTTGGCAGTCGGCTCGTGAATAATCGAAAAATTCGTCGAGCATCGAGAGACGAAGACTCGGTCGTGCCTTGTCGTCGCGACGTGGCGCTGTCGAGTCCGACCGTCGATCTCGTTTCAATAAATCGTATGGTTCTCTCTCTCGACGCTGACGTCACTAAGCCGTTTAAATGGCGTTTGAAGCGAATCTTCGCGTGAGGTCGGCGTACGAAAACACGTGAACGGCCGCGGTTTTAAACTGTCGGTGCGCCGAACGAACTCGGCGACCGCGTAACCTTCCGTAGTGTCACGTACACAAACAGATACGGGAATCGCGGTCGAGATTTATTCTTTCCCGGACGAACGCGATTTTAAATATATTTAACATATTTGAACAGAAAGAAAAGATAATAGGAGTTAGTTAGGAAATATAGATAGATGACAGATAGATAGATAGATAGATGGATAGATAGAAATTAGGAAAGAGAGAGAGGAAGTTAGAGGTAGGAAAGAGAAAGGTAGAGAAAGAGAAGGTAGGAAAGAGAAAGGTAGAGAGAGAGAGAAGTAGGAAAGAAAGAAGTAGGAAAGAAAGAAGGAAGAAAGAAAGAAAGAAAGAAAGAAAGAAAGAAAGAAGAATATAGAAAAGAGAGAGAAGGAAAATTGCAAAAGCAATACGCCGCTGGACTTAGAATTTTTTTTTCAAAAGCAATACGTCGCTGGACTTGGAAAAAACATTTGAAACGGAAGCAACACGCCGCTGGACTCGGTTTACTAGATCAAAAGTACAACGCCGCCGGTTTAGGTCTGGGTAAGGGGCGCACCAGACCGATCGCTCCCAAAATCCGTCACGACGATGACGAGTGCCCGACCGATCGCTCGCAAATTCCGTCGTGACGAGTGCCGGACCGATCGGTCGCAAATCATATGCCGGACCGATCGCTCGCAAATCCCGTCATACCATGTGCCGGACCGATCGCTCGCAAAAACCGTCATACCGTGTGCCGGACCGATCGCTCGCAAATTCCGTCACGACGATGACGAGTGCCGGACCGATCGCTCGCAAATTCCGTCCAGACGATGAAGAGTGCCGGACCGATCGCTCGCAAATTAAGCAACGACCCCATTCAGTCCTACCCGAATCCTGACCAAACGGAATCCAGACCTAACTCAGACCTAACCCAGTCCTAACCCAGACATAACCCAGACATAACCCAGACCTAACCCAATCCTAACCCAGACATAACACAGACCTAACCCAGACCTAACCCAGACCTTTTTTTTTTTCTTTTTTTTTTTTTAACGTGGGGAAATCCTCATGGACACCCCGGGCCCCTAGGGGGGAGACCGGGGTAGTGCCGGACTCTTACCGGCTAAAACCCCACGGTGACCGCCTGCGCCCTTTATCTGGTGGTAGTCACGGGATCCAAACTAGCGATACCACAGCGACAACCCCCGTTGGCGCCACTGCCTATTACATGCCCTTCCCGGGGGAGGAGATGAAATCCTCCTCCGCCATTGGGGGACAAATAAACTGCTTGCCCCACGGCGACGCCACGCGGTCACCCGCGACGTCGCCCCCACTCGTGCCGTTGCTACTAGCCGCGACCGGGCCCCCACCCGATCGCGGCCACGGCTGCGAGGCCGGCTAACACTGCCGCCCCCGCAAGATGGAGCCCCTGCCACGGGCCCCTAATACGGTGATTGGCCGGGTGCGGGGGGGAATGAGGGAACAATGCCCCTCACCCCACACCGCAAACCACATCACCGACCCCTTCGCGCTCCCCCTGCCACGGGGAGCAGCGGGGGGGCTTAATGGCGGCGACGCCGCCTGCCCCCCACCTCTTCACGCGCTCTTTCGGCGTCCTCCTTCGCGGCCATGACCTCTTCACAAAACAAGGCCATGGCCGCCCAAGCCTCCTCGCTGCCGACCATCGCACGAATGACGGCCGGCAGCGAGTGGTCCGCCCCAATCACATCGACGAGGACACCGCGCTGCGCAGCCCACGCTGGGCAAAACTCCAACGTGTGCTGCGCGGTGTCCTCCCTTCCCTCGCAATGATGGCACGCAGCCGTCGCCTCCCGCCCTATTCGATGCAGGTACTGACCGAAGCATCCGTGCCCGGTCAGCACCAGTGTCAGGCGGTAGGTGGGCGTACCCCAGCTCCGGTCCACCCAGGCATAAAACACTGGGCGGACCGCCGCAGCGACGCGATCGTCCCGCTGGTCTGGCCTGGATAACCAGACCAGCCACCGACTATACACGCGTCGTCGCGCCTGGCTTCGGGCCGTGGCGGCTTCCTCGCCGTACGGGTCCACGCCCCGCTGACGAAGGGCGCAGAGGCTTTGATACACCTCTGCGTCCATTTTCGCCAGCAGGTGAAACGGCGCGGACCCCGCCAGTAAGGTGGCGGCTGTGTAGGAAATCGTGCGGTATCCTCGCACGACCCTGATGGCGACCAACATCTGCAACCGGCGGGGCATTCGCCATCAAGCCGCCGGCCCATATTGGCGCGCCATAAAGCGCCATGGACCGGACCATGGATGGTCCTGGCGCCGTTTTCTTGGCAGCCATTCTCCGGACGGCCCTGGCCAGCTCCTCTTCGGAGACCCCCAGGTCATCGGACCACCTATCCTGGTGGTCCGGCTGTGGCTCGGGGGGATCTTCAAACGCCTCTCCCCCGACTGGGAAGAGGACGCTGATCGTTTCCCCGAGCAGCAGGGGGTCGAGGCTCTCTGTAGTCGGGGGCGCCCATGATCGCAGCTTCCCTGCAACCATGTGATACGGGCGCCCCCATGGATTTGCATCCAGAGAGTCGAGGAGCTCCGTCCATGCCTGGGCTTTCGAGGTTGCGATGGCCCGGCGGAGGGTTCGTCGCGCCAGGGAAATTTCCCAGCGCAAACCCACCACCTCTGTCTCCGTTGCACCGCGCCGTCTTCTGTCGCGGATGTACCGGCGTCGAGCGAGGACGCACCGAGTGCGTATGTCCTGGATCTCGCCCGACCACCAGTACACGGACCCCCGGCGGCTCGGGGCGGTGGCCCGGGGCATGACCGCGTACCTAACCCAGTCCTAACCCAGACCTAACCCAGACCTAACGCAGACCTTTTTTTTTTTTTTTTAAAACCCACCTCTATCCCCCATCACCGCAGGGCGGGACCGCTATCCGCATTACTTCGCCATGCGGAGGCCACCAGGGAAGTCCTGGTGGCACATGGGCTCAACTAATAGCCCACCGTCAGGAGAAGCCCAAGGGTGGGGTATTCCGAAAAAGTCGGGGTATAGCCCCGTCTGTCGTTTATTACCTAATTGTCGTACATATACATAAGGTATGCCAAACAAGCTTGTATAATTAGCTTATATAAATAAATAAGTAAATAAATAAATAAATAATTAAATATATATATGTGTGGCTAGTAGTAGATGTACAGAAATAAGTAAAATAAATAGGTAAATAGATAAGTAGTTACAAAGTAAATAAAATAAAAGTATACATAAACTAAACTGTGTATCTATAAACAGATAAACTAATAAACTATAAGTGAGCGATAAATAAGTAAATAAATAATTACAAAAATAAATAAATAAGTAAATAAATAATTAAATAAAATAAAAATTAAATAAATAAATAAATAAATAAATAGATAAATAAATAAACAACGTTGTCAAGCAGGGTAAGAGCCCAAAAGTACCAATAGTGTGCTCTTAATTGTCTAAGTATGGTAAACGCTGTACATCTGCTGAATATGCAAGGGTGTGTACCATTGTTGAACCGCTGTAAAATTTACTTAACTCTACTTAACTCCGTTTATCTCCTGGTTCACACACACCTCAGCAGTGCAGCGATAGCTGGCGCTCGCACCACATGTGTTAGTGAACCTGTCTGACTTGATTGTCATGTGTTGTTAATGTTCTGTATACAGGGTGTTACTCTACCTATAGTCAATATTTTGGAGGGTGATTCTACAGGCGAATATAAGTCGAAAATCAAGAGTGATGAAATTGCGGTAACTGCTTTGTTTATTAATTATCGATGGTTAAAGATTGGCGTCTGGAGCGCCTGAATGACGGCAACTTAAAATAGGGCCGGTCAGTATACCAATATCGATCGGCGGCAACGTCGAAGACCCCAACGAAAATCAGCTGATGGAACAGCCCGGCCGCCGATCGATATTGGTGTACTGACCGGCCCTATTGTCACCGCAGTTCGAATTTTAATTATTTCTCTATTAACCCTTTGCATTCGAGGAATGTTTCGGTACGCACAAATCCAGTCTGCTTTTCCTGTACAGTTTTTAATACCAAACGGTTACAAATGGTTCTTACCGTATTTATTTTTATTTGTATTTTAGGACACACTGGCGAGAAGCGTCACTCGGGTGCGCAGGGTTAATTTCCTAAAAATTCCGAGAGCATCTTCCCACATTTTATTCCTTCTTCCTTGGAAACAGCGAATACAAATAATTAAGAAACTCGATTTAGTAATTTACGTACTAATTACGTAGTAATTAACGAATTAGGTAACAGTTACAGTGATAGTATTTTTAATTATCTGCATTCGTTCTTCGACGTATCTTCAATGCACATGTTGCTACCTAGCCGACGCGTGGGCCACGCCGAGTTCCATGACCTCCGATCGCGACGCTCGAGACCAGGGAGGCCTACAATGTTGCACACTAGAAAGCGACGAATCTGAAATTATTCTGCATTTCTGCAAAAATTATTCTGCAAAAATAGGGAAAACAGGGAATCCATTGGTGTCACTGGCATACCTATCGACTCGATGAAGAATAAAGAATATAATTTATCGCATAAGCTGTCTATCATCGCCTGAGCGACTAGACGAACGTGGTTGTTCATTTGTAATTGTAACATTTTTCGTTTCCTTCACGCAGCGATTTGACCAAGGTTTCGTCAGTTTGACGACTGTCGTCAACGCGAGCACAGACTACAATCGGCGAGAAGTATTTTTATTGTCGAAAGCAGTCTGCGTGCTTTAATTTAGTCAGAGTTGTAGATTAATTTTAGGGTTAGTTTGAGTTTCAGTGTTAGTTTTAGCTTTTGCTTTACAGCAAACTTTTAAGATTTCTTTTCTTTTCTTGTCTTGTCTTGTCTTGTCTTTTCTGGTCTTTTCTTGTCTTTTCTTGTCTTTTCTTGTCTTTTCTTTTCTTTTCTTTTCTTTTCCTTTCTTGTCTTTTTTAAGCTTTTTTAGGCTCTGTGTGTAGTGTGTGAAGTGGGGCGTGCGTACGAATTTTCTACGATGGAAGGACAATATTCGTTCATTGAGCTCTCAGACATGCTCATGTGCTACGGTGAAGCGAAGGGTAGTACTCCTGAAGCACTTCGCATTTATTGCCAAAAATATCCACGGAGAAATGTGCCCGATAGAAGGATATTTATCAGACTGTATCAAAGATTACGTGATACAGGTTCGGTTACGGGTAACAGATCCGGGGGACGTAATCGACAAGATCCGGACCTCGATGAGAGGGTGATGCGGCGAATTGAGGAAAACCCATCGACCAGTACACGAAGAATTGCGGCAGAGGAACGTGTAAGCAGTACCACTGTCTGGAGAATCCTAAAAGAAAGACAACTGTACCCGTATCATTTGCAACAGGTGCAGAAAATAGAAGAGAGTGATTTTGAGAACCGCTTCCACTTTTGCACGTGGATGATGGATATGATTACAGCCGATGAAGGCTTCCTATCCAGGATATTATTTACCGATGAAGCAAACTTCAATCAAAGTGGCAGCGTTAATGCACGTCTCGCTGCCGGGCATGGTGCGCGCCATGCTCGGCAGCGTGGAGAAGTGGAGGGCCGTGGCCTCCTTCTGCGAAATCGTAATGTTGCAGAAGGAGACCGCGGGAAGGGAGCGCGAGCGTCAGCGGCGTGCTGAGGCTCGCGCTCGTTTGGTGGCGAGAGAGCGTCGCCTGGGCGTCAGGCGGCGCGGGCGGCCCCCTCGGCGTGGCGCATGACCCAGGCTGGGAGGGGGGTCCTGATAGGAGCCCCCTCCCACCAGGCGGCGTAGGGTCGGCCCGGATGGGGTGGCAGTGCCTCCTGTCCGGGTCCGGCGCACGGAGCGGCACCCTCGGTGGCCTTGTGCGGCCATGAGCTGCCGGCCTCCGAGGGGTAGAAAAGGGGTCGCGGCGGTTGCGAGTTGGGGCTCGCAGCCGCCACCAGCCGCGGCCCCGGGACGGATGGCGGCAGGACGATGTGGCCTCGTCCTGCCGCTACGAGACAGGGCGATTACCTTGGGGACCGTTTGTCCCCCCGCGGGTGGGCGCAAGCGCGGGCACGGGGAGGATACCGGAAGTATGCTTCGAGCGATTCCCGGTATCCTTCCAAATCGTGCGGAAGGGTCACCTTGGGGTTTTTAGTGGGTAGGTCCGCGCCCGTTATAATGGGCGCGGTGAATCCCACACACCCCTCCCGCCTCTCCCCAAAGAGGTGGGAGGGAGTCTTTCGAAGATTTTCCCCACGAAAGAAAAAAAAAAAAAAAAAAAAAAGCGTTAATGCACACAATTGTCACATCTGGGCAGAAGAAAACCCGCATGCGCTTTTAGAAATAAATACCCAGCGCCAATTTTCTACAAATATTTGGGCAGGAATTCTTGTCGACAAGATTATTGGACCTCTTGTTCTCCCTTTTCGGTTAGGATTCCAAGGGTATTTGGAATTCCTGAGGACACAATTGCCTACTCTATTTGTTTAAAGATTGCATAATGCCGAGCGATTAGCCTCGGCCGCAATTACCGTTAATCCTGTTAACGTACAATAACCAAGAGATTATTTCTAATTGGATTTGTATAGCGAACGGTGATTGAAAAACGCGTTTATTATTAGTTTTTCTGGCATCGGTAACGGCTCATTACCTTTCGATTCGAGTGTGCTAACGGTGTTAGTGACGTCAGTACCGTGAGAGAGTAGTGGGCCAATAATGTGACAAGGAGAGACGGCCGAAATTCAGACAGCGCCACGGAACGACCAGTAAGAGTACCGCGGCGACGTTTTCGGCTGTCAATCCGTATCATTCTTACGGCGACTTCTGACCGAGAAGCATCGGCTCCCGATCATATTTCGATCAGAAGTTAATCGCGATTGAAGAGGGAAAATCCTCTTGCGAGAAAGCCATAAAGACTGCTGTTTCAAAGGGTGTAGCGAGCTTTGCTCGAAAAGGTCGGAAATTCATTCCCACCTTTGGCTTGGAAAACACGATTCGCATCTCGATTCGTGCAAGTTCACCTGATTCTCGTTCGAGCAAATCTCGATCGAGTTTAATTAGTTTAAATTTACTGCATATTTTGGAGGGCTCGAGAATACACCAATAGGGTGTTCGACCCCTCCTGTGCGGAATTTAAAGGTCGATTCAAACGTATACACGTTGAATCATACAGAAGTCGGCGGTACCGTCCATACTTCTGTGTGATTGCCCTTCGGCTTAGGAGACACCAAAAGGGAGGCACCTACGTGGTGTACCTCCTGGTGGGCTCACTGTAGTCAGGTCCACGTCCATTTTGGATTGTGATTTTCGGTCTTCGCCTCCTTATTTCTACAGATCCCGCCGGTGTAACGTTTAGAGGAGCACCAGTGCGGAGAAGTAACGGAGTCGTGGGTCAGGCCCCCGCGTAGTTCAAAATACTGCAACGTATCACGTCGAGTAGTGTATTCGTGCAGTGAACAACGTGTTGTCGGGCTTCGCAGTGTAACTCTCGGCCAAATAAGTCATCTGTTGGAACGTGTTAAGAGAAGCCGCAGATTGACGGTCGTGCAGTGCACTGCAGTGCGACTCGACGCACAGACTCAGTGTGCATACTCACGGGAACAGTGCATTAGGAGCCTTACAACCTCCTCTTGCATCCCCGTCCACTGGGCAATCGACCACTGAATCGGCGAAGAAAAGAAGCTTAATTCTTTTCCTAGCCAAAATACAGTCCACTTATATTTCGTAATTTACGACGAGTTTACAATTCTCCGCTCCGGTGCGTTCGAATTACGAAGCCAGGAGCGCGAGCAATCGAGCGCGACGAAGATACGTATAACGTGTACGTGTGTCTAACACATAGTCGTGTTTTTCTGTTCATAGGAATCTTGGCCTACCTCTAGCTGGCGAGAGGAACGACCTGGCCTCGCGGAACGGCCAGAAACGAGGCCAAAGATTAATTCATATTGTTCAGTCTCGTTAATTTTTACTATAATTGTTCATTGGTTTTTTCTTTTTGTTTTTCCGTTATTTTTGTAATAAAAGGTCGTTCTTAAAGGCCGACGAAAAGAAAACCATTTGTGTCCGATTCACTTCCCGGTAATTCTCCCACACCTCTATCCGGACTCATACGTTAAAAGTATACCAAGCTTTTTAACATAAGGTCCTTCGAGCCGGATATTGAGGTAATCGGAGAAAGGGAAGTGTTGGACGTAATACACGCGAGTTTCTCCCGTGTACGGTTGTTTTGAATAACTTTACCTTCAACAACCATGTCCGTTACGAAAGATCCCGACTGGTCTGACCTTGGGGCATACCTCGAGAACCTGACCAGAGGGATGGAACGGATAAATAGGGCGTGCATCAACCTCAAAAAGATGGGTCGAGCCAAATATACCCAGAAAATTCTGGAAGAAAGGTTCGATTACGTTAAAACTCTGTGGCAACAGATGAACGATCAGTATATGGTCGTGTGTAGGCTTCTCCCTCCTGGGGAACGACACGATTATGAGTTGATCCAACGGGATTTCATGGGGGAAACCGAAAACGAGTTTCTGGAGTTCCAGGCCTATGTGGCCGCGGAAATAACCCGACTCACCACAGGTCCAAGAACGGTGATGTCGGAAATCCAGCAAACAATACCGATCGAACTCCCGAAGATGAGGTTGGAGAAATTCGACGAGGATTCTTCGAAATGGGAACATTTCGAGGACCTATTTACCGCCGGAGTAATAAACAACCCCACGTTAACGGATGTGCAAAGGTTACAATACCTAAACACCTGTATAACCGGGAGAGCCGCAGCCGCTATCGCATCTCTTGCGATAACGGATTCAAATTTCTCAGTAGCGTGGTCGACCCTGAAAGCAGAATTCGGGCTCCCACGCTTGGTACTGATCAAGCTACTTGATCGGATTCTGAGATTGACAAAAATCCGAAAAGGCGACCTGTCAAGTGTTCAGCAGGTCACCATCGGTTTTCGGCAAGCACTCGCTATCCTTGCAAAAAAAGGAACAGTGGAAGAGCAGCTTAGTTGGTTGTTAACACACATAGTAGCAAGCCAATTTGATGCCGCGCTGCAAGGGGAATGGGAGCGATCCCTCAAGATGTCAACGGAATATCCGTCGCTTGAGGAGATCATGAGATTTCTCGACCAGGAGGCACGTGCTATGACCGTCATTGACGAACATAACCGAAAACCTGGGTTAAAACGGGAAAACAAGCCACCAGTACGGAGTCATAACGCCGTCGTGGAGTCCTCCCCTGCGCAGCGAAAGTGCACGATTTGCGGACAAACGCATGCACTCTCGGAATGCGGCACATTTAAGCGTTTCTCCGCACTGGCACGTTACCAGATCATAAAGGACAGTCAGGGATGTATAGCCTGTCTGGCCCTGGATCACGACGTAAGAGGCTGCCGGAGCCAACAAGGTTGTTCGAGATGCAGTGGCAGGCATCACACCCTGTTGCATTTCGAACAACGCGAAAAAGAGGCGGAAAGCCAAAAGCCGGAATCGAAATATTCGAACGGCAAGCGCGAGGAACGGCGAGATAACGCCCCTCCACAGCGCCGTACGGCTAAGGCGAAAGCCGGCACCGATAACTCGAACGCGCAAGCAGCTACGTCACGGGCCACTACGTCACACTGTACGGCGAGTACAGACGTACTTACCGAGGCCGGTGCTATTAGCAACCGCGATTGTACGAGTGTACGGAGAAAACGGTGCGTCGCGTTTAACGCGCGCGCTGTTAGATCAAGGGTCCGAAACATCGTTCATCTCGGCGAAATTGAGGAATGACCTCAACCTCCCGAGGAAGAAAACCTCAGCCACGGTATCGGGCTTGGGGGGTGGTCGGACCCAAAGAATCAAGTACAGCGCAGGGCTGAATTTGGGAACGGCTTCCGGGGTAACCCCGATGGTTTCGGCGTGAGCGTACGTCGTGACAAAAATCACTAGTTACGCCTCGCCATCAGTAAACGCGCTCGATAACGACGCGTTGCGAAACCTGAAGCTCGCCGATCCCGAGCCCGCGTCTGACCAAAACATTGAAGTTTTGATCGGCGCAGATTTATACGCTCAAGTTATTCGGTCGGGATTCCGTCGAATATCTCCCGAAGGGCCTATTGCACAAGAAACTGCATTTGGCTGGATAGTATCCGGACCGATAGATGCAGCGAGCAAGGCCCAGGGTCATGTGCGAACGTTGCATTGCAATATACTCGAATCGCTGGATCACGCTATTCGACGGTTCTGGGAAGTTGAAGAAATCCCTTCGACCTCAGTACTGACAAAAGCAGAGGAAGAATGCGAAGCGCATTTCCAAAACACTGTCGCACGGGATGCAACGGGAAGATTTATTGTCCGATTGCCGTTTAATCATCCGAAACCGGAAGGTGCATTGGGAGATTCACTCCGTATCGTCCTCTCCGCATTGACAAGGTTGAGAAGGAAATTGGACCAGGATCAGACCCTCGTACGAGAATACCAAGAGTTTCTCACGGAGTATGAGTCGTTGGAGCACATGACTCGTATCGAGCCCTCTGAAAAATAGCACAGCACAAATAAACCAGCTCAAGGCTGGCATGAATGTGGGCAGTTACATACGTGTAATAGACATTGTCACTAACCTGTGGGCCGGAGTATTGTTTATAGATGCGGCATAAATTTGTAGGTTTATATTCTATGTATGCTATATATGTATAAGCGTAGTAGTTTACGAGCCTATACTTGGAAACCTGAGTACAGGCAGATATAACCCTGCTAGAGCTGTAGTCTAAAAATTTCAGATAAAATGAAGAAGAGAAAAAGAGAGCAAAAATATATAAAATAAAATAAAATAAAGTAAATTAAGGTAAAGTAAAGTAAATTAAGGTAAAGTAAGATAAACTAGAATAAAACAAAACAAAACCTTGTTTGATGGGCCAGTATGCCAGGATTGAGTGGTATAAAGAGAGAAAAGCGCTGGGTAATTTTACCCTGTTCACAGTTAACCTGCATATAAATGTCATAATATTGCCTGAGAATCTTGTTATGGCCACAGAGTGTTTAGTTACGCAGATGGCTATACTTCAGTCTACCACGTGGTCTGTTCTGAATAGGGCCACCCACCAGCATCGTGATCGCTATGCCCCCACGCGACCAGTTCTTGCACTCCTGTCCATTTCCTTTCAAGTTCACCTTTCTCCGACAGGATTTCTGTGATGAAAGACTTAATCGCATTCCATTCATCCAGTCCCTGTGTCATCCTGTAACCCAGTTCTTCAATACTGAGCCCTCTCTCGATCTGTAGCGTCTCCATTAATCTGTCCCGTTGTGTCCTCCATTTGTCACAGATGATGAAGGTGTGTTCGGTGGTGTCCTCTTCGCCGCACCCATACCAGCATGTATCTGTCTGGGCCTTACCGATCCTCTTCCTATATGTGGCAAAGGATCCGTGTCCAGTGAAGGCTTGTGTCATATAATATGTCACCTGCCCACATGGTCTGTCTCTCCACCTTCTAATATTTCCGATCCATCGATGTGTAAGTTTTTGCCCGTATTCATTGTCCCATTGATCCTGCCATTCTGTAAGGACTTCATCTCGAGATCCTTTTCCTTTCCGCAGTGATGGTCGCCTTAAGATCCGGGTGTATATCTCCCAGCAATTCTCTGCCCTCTTCCTCCGCCCTCATTACGCGGCCTCGCTCGTCAATCTTTAGCATGATCGGTACTACCCCAGCTATTACCGGTAGTACAGCGCGCGGGGTCGTACGATATGCTTTGACCACGCGCATTAATCCGGTGCACTGTGCGCTCTGTAGCCTCTTAATATTAACCTCAACGTTGGCCCATTTTCCCAAATAGGCGCTACATATAATAAAATGGACTCTAACACGTAGTAATACAGCAGGCTCGTTTTATGGCCCGCATCCCCGGTGTTCGGTAGTATTCGTGCCAGAGCCGCAATCGTTTTAGTACCTTTGTTGTTTATATTCTCAATGTGTTTCTTGAAAATCTGGCTCCTGTCAAAGGTTAGTCCCAGGTACTTAATTTCCGTGCTAGGCCTGATGTTCCTATGCAGTACGGTAATCTCGAAGTTATGACTATGCCTTTTCTTGTTGAGGAAAATCATTTCCGTCTTCTCAGGTGCTAATTTGAGCTTGCTCCTTTCAAACCATGTAAGTATATTCCCAATACTAAAATTTATATTTTCCTTGAGGCGCTCTTGGTCATGATGGGACACCACCAATGCCAGGTCATCTGCAAAGCCGAAACTCTCGCACCCACGAGGGAGTTTTAAGGTAAGTATGCCATCATACGCAATGTTCCACAGGATAGGCCCTATAATGGACCCCTGTGGCACACCCATCCAAGTCCGCCTACTGGCCCAGGCACCTCCTGACTTATAAAATATTTTCCTATCACTCAAATAGTTAATAATAATCCGCACCAAATGTGGTGGGAACTTTTTCCGCTCTATTCCCCTAATAATAAGCCGGTGAGGTATAGTATTAAACGCATTTTTTACGTCAAATGTAATCAGGAAACAATGCTTTTCCCTACATTTGGCCTCGTCAGCGATGCCCATTACACCTCGCAATGCCTGCAGAGTACTTCGCCCCTTACGGAATCCAAACTGTCTAGGTGAAAGGCCGATGGGTCCTAAAGCGACTAAAATTCTTTCCTTCAATATACCCTCGTACACCTTAGCCCAGTGACTAATGAGACATAGGGGTCTGTAAGCAGATGCTAGCAGGGGATCCCTACCCTCTTTATGCAATAATACTAATCTTTGGTGCTTCCACCTAAGGGGCACAGCACCATGCATGATACACCCGTTAAGAAGACTTACTACTAGGTTAATCCTAGCCTCTAAAATACACTTAACAACTATCCCGGGGATCCCGTCGTAGCCCCGCGCCTTGTTGAAGTCTATGGTTTTGGATACCTCCCTTATTTCCTCAGGTGTGGTCAACTTCCCCTCAGGGGCTGTGCCCGGCAATCGTCGGTCGCAGTACGGGACGTAGCGACCCCGAGGTTCCTGAAGCTAATCACACCGTAAGCCTCCTGTTGGTCGTCACAACGATCCACTCATAATTCCTTTTTTGGTTTTGTGAATGGTACGTGACGGCAGGAGAAGCGGGGGCCTTGGCTTAACCGCCTCGGCCGCGAGTATGGCGACTCTATAAAATCGCCCTCCAATCCTAAGCTATGGTGCGCGGCGATGGGATGCATGGTTGGGGGAGAAGGCCCAATCCCAAGCGACCACCTCCGGGGCACCTGCCGAACCCCCGGAGTATTAGGCTTACCCGGGTAAGGCGGCTCTGCCCGGGTGGACCTTTATTTCCGACCTACGCGTGGGAATTAGATGGATTCACAAATTAAAATGGGGATGGGACGGGTTGTTTCGGTTGGGGAGGACGAAGACGGTGCTGGGGCTGGAGTGACGGTGCTCGCGCCTCACTCAGCGCCTGGCCTGGTTTCGTGCAAGGTGGAGGAGGACGACGAGACTGCGTCAGTCTCGTCCTTCTCCTCCACGAGGAGCCACATAGGCTCCAAGAGGAAGCGGATGGGGCAGGCCGTCGACGGAGTGGACCGGGCGATGAACCCGGTCGTGATGGTGAGTTGCCTCAGGATGGAGGTCTCTGCCGCCGGGGCTGCGTCCCGGCACCGCCGCCCGGATGGCACCCCACCGCGCCGCTGGGCGCTTTGGCGCCTGGACAAGGACGCCCTGATGGCACCTGCCCTAGCTGCAACGTGGCCGCAGGTGGCGGCCGAGTTGCCAAGCATGGAGGAGGAGGCTGCCCGGCTCGGGGTACTAGTCGCAAACATTTGGGACGCGGCGATGCCCCGGGTCGGGCGAGCTTCTCCTCGCCGGGCGGTGTACTGGTGGTCGGCCGCGACCGCGGAATTGCTGGTCGCGAGTGTCCGCGCCCGACGCCAGTACGCCCGCGCGCGCCGTCGTCTACGACCGGACGATGGCGTGGCGCGAGCGAGGGCAGATGACCTGTATGAGGCATACCGGATGGCGCGGGTTGCTATGCAGGTCGCCATCAAACGGGCCAAGACCCGGGCATGGAAGGATCTCCTCCAGACCCTCGATGACGATCCTTGGGGGCGCCCGTACAGGGTGGTGCTGAAGAAGCTCCGCCCGTGGTCGCCCCCCGTCACCGAGGTCTTGACCCCGGCTGCTGGAGGACGTGGTCAATACTTTTTCCCAATTCGGGTGAGGGGACCACGTCCTCCGGCGGAGGCGGCAGTCCCAAGGGAGTGGGCGGCCGAACTGGGGGTCACTCAGGGGGAGCTGGCCGCGGCCATCAGACGGCTCGGGGCGCGTAACACGGCCCCGGGTCCGGATGGTGTGCCCGACCGGGTTTGGGTCTTGACCCAGGGCGTCCTTGGGGCCGACCTCGGGCGGTTGTTCGACCGATGCCTGAGGGACGGGCGATTCCCCCCCAGTTGGAAGGTGGCGAGGATGGTCCTCCTCCGGAAGGAGGGTCGGCCCGCGGAGTCTCCCTCCGCATACCGGCCCATCTGTCTCCTCGACGAGGTGGGCAAGCTCTTCGAGCGGGTGATTGCTGCCCGCCTCGTCGAGCAACTGGCGCGGGGTGCCCCCGGGCTGGCCGACTGCCAGTACGGTTTTCGGGAGAGTCGATCGACCATCGACGCGATAGGTCGTGTCAGGGCCCTCTCGGAGTCGGCCGTCTCCCGGGGAGGGGTGACTTTGGCAATATCCTTGGATATTGCCAACGCCTTTAACACCCTGCCCTGGGAGGAGATAAGGAGGGGGCTCGAATATCATCGGGTCCCCCCTTGTCTCGGGGCGGTCATCGGGGATTATCTCCGCGGCAGGTGGATCGAGTATCCGAGCCGGGATGGGCATATGCGGAGGGAGGTGTACTGCGGTGTTCCGCAAGGGTCGGTCCTCGGGCCAGTCCTCTGGAACATCGCGTACGACGCAGTGTTGCGGGCCGACCTCCCCGACGGTGTCAGTGCCGTGTGTTATGCAGATGACACACTGGTGCTGGCCGTCGGGGCGCACTGGGGGAGGGCCAAGCGTCTCGCGGAGGAGGGGGCGCAACGCGTCGTCGACCGGATCAGAGGGATGGGGATGACGGTGGCGGTCCATAAGACCGAGGTGATAGCGTTCCATTCACCTCGGCAGGATCCGCGACCCCCTCTGATCCGCGTGGGTGAGGCTAATATCGAGGTGAAGCCCAAGATGAGGTATCTGGGGCTGATCCTGGATAGCCACTGGCGCTTCGAGGAGCATTTCCGCTGC
Organism: Colletes collaris; assembly: GCA_030068185.1. Lineage (NCBI taxonomy): Eukaryota > Metazoa > Arthropoda > Insecta > Hymenoptera > Colletidae > Colletes > Colletes collaris. Next base: position 350,717 of record JASGYR010000244.1, read on the forward strand.
CTGGTCCCCCGGCTGGAGAGGATGGTCGGGGCTTTGGGCCGGATTCTGCCCAACCTGGGGGGCCCGGCGGGCCGCGTTCGCCGCCTCTATGTGGCAATGGTTCAGTGGTTCAGTGGTTCAGTCGGTGGTCCTATACGGGGCCCCCGTCTGGGCGGACGACCTGGCGGCCTCCCGGCGCGGCATGACTATGCTGCGTCGGGTGCAGAGGCGGATGGTTCTAAGGGTCGTCCGCGGGTACCGGACCGTGTCACATGAGGCGGCGACGGTTCTTGCGGGGATGCCGCCCATGGATCTCCCCGCGCGGTCGCACGCGATGATGTATCGTCACCGCGTCGACCGTCGCGCGGGGTGAGGCGGTCCCGGGTGTGCAGGAACCTGCTTGGGGCGAGTTGAAGCGCCAGGCCCGGCAGTCCGTGGTGCACGCGTGGCAAGAGCGGTTGGCTCTGCCTACCTGGAGTGGCTGGACAGAGGCCATGGAAGCCTCACTTACAGGATGGCACAGGTGTTCTCGGGGCATGGCAGCTTCGGGGAGATACCTGTGCCGGATGAGGAAGGAGCCGACGGCGCGTTGCTGCCATTGTGACGCTGGAGCAGGACACGGCGGAACATACCCTCGAGGTATGCGCTGCATGGGGAGGGTGAACGCCGTGTCCTGATCGGCGTCATCGGGCGGGATGTCTCGCTGCCGGGCATGGTGCGCGCCATGCTCGGCTGCGAGGAGAAGTGGAGGGCCGTGGAATCCTTCTGCGAAATCGTAATGTTGCAGAAGGAGACCGCGGGAAAGAAGCGCGAGCGTCAGCGGCGTGCTGAGGCTCGCGCTCGTTTGGTGGCGAGAGAGCGTCGCCTGGGCGTCAGGCGACGCGGGCGGCCCCCTCGGCGTGGCGCATGACCCAGGCTGGGAGGGGGGTCCTGACAGGTGCCCCCTCCCGACAGGCGGCGCAGGGTCGGACCGGATGGGGTGGCATTGCCTCCTGTCCGGGTCCGGCGCACGGAGCGGCACCCTCGGTGGCCTGGTGCTGCCGTTAGCTGCCGGCCTCCGAGGGGTAGAAACGGAGTCGCGGCGGTTGCGAGTTGGGGCTCGCTGCCGCCTCTAGACGCGGCGGCAGGGCGATGTGGCCTCGTCCTGCCGCTATGAGACAGGGCGATTAGCGGGGGGACCGTTTGTCCTCCCGCGGATGGGCGCAAAGCGCGGGCACGGGGAGGATACCGGAAGTATGCTTCGAGCGATTCTCGGTATCCTCCCAAATCGTGCTGGAAGGGTCACCGTGGAGTTTTTCGTGGGTTGGTCCCGCGCCCGTTATAATGAGCGCGGGGAATCCCACACGTCCCTCCCGCCTCTCCCCAAAGAGGTGAAGAAGGTTTCGAAGGTTTCGAAGATTTTCCCCACGACAAAAAAAAAAAAAAAAAAAAAAAAAAAAGGTGTGGTCAACTTCAGTCCTGCCATAGCATACCGTGCCACGTCGACCCGCTGCAGCGTTACCCCCTGAGGTTCGTACGGGAACAATTCTTCCAAGATGCGCTCAGTCCACTCGCTGGAAATATCCGATGGTTCCTTCCTCGGTTTGACCATCTTCATGACTGCTTTATATGGCCTGCCCCATACATCATTTTCAACGGTGCCACAAAGGGCACGCCACGCTCTAATCTTGCTCCTCTTGATTTCCAGGTTCAGTGCCTTTCTGGAGCTCCTGAACACTTCCGCGAGAAGGGGCACTTCCGGTCGTCCTCTCTTCACTGCCCGCTGGTATTTCCTACGGTTGTTGTTGGCGCGTGCTCTTAGTTCCGCAATCTCTCTGGTCTCTTTTGTGGTTCTGTTAGCAGGTGCCGGTCTTCTGGGTTCCATTGACACTTCACAAGCCGCCTCAAGAGCATCAAGAACCCTATCCACCACCGCCCAATCCATAGGTCGCGATGTGTCGATGTCCTCAGTGTCCTCGTCCAGCCTCCCGAGCAACCTGCCAGTGTCTAAGGTGGATGCTTTCCATCCAAACATTTCAATCCGCCGTCCAGTCCTATTTCCAGCAAAGACGTGCAACAGATAAAGATGGTCTGAAGCGGTGAATCTCTCCAGCACCTTGCTACTTGTGAGTTCCCGTATAGAGGCGCTATCGCATGCCATAAAATCTATTTTAGAGTACCTATTGGCCGTCTCATAGGTGTATACTCCCTCACTATCAACCGCGTACAATCCCATAGACCTAACACAGACATAACCCAGACCTAACCCAGACCTAACACAGACCTAACCCAGACCTAACCCAGACCTAACCCAGACCTATTTTTTTTTTTTTTGTACGTGGGGAAATCCTCATGGACACCCGCGGGCCCACCCGATGGCCGGGCCGGCGGGTGGCCAGACTCTTACCGGCTAAAACCCCACGGTGACCATCCTCAAGCGCTTGGCGAGGGACCGGGAACTCTAGTGAGACATCACAGAGTCCTCGCCGCGCCGTGCCTTTCGAGGCCCTCCCCGGTGAAGAGCCGACAATCCTCCCACCGCATTTCCGCTCAACCGCACGGCGCCTGGTCACCCAGCGCCCGCGGCAGCTGACATGGGACTAAGCCGCCGGCCGCTCGGGCCACGTTGGCCTGGACACCCCGCACCTGGCCAACCTGCGGCCTTAGGTCAAACCCGCGGCAAATATCCCATGCCAGTCCACTCACACACACATTCACACGCGCAACGCATTCATACCGGTGTTTGGTCGCGGGAGCTTTCGCTCCGACCTCCGGGATGCCATGCGAGAACGCAACCGCCAGCCTTCTCAGGTTGATGACCCCATCTCCGCATCCCATCCAGCGGCTGCTATCCGCCACCTGGGGACGCGCCACGTATGAGGGTTCACCTCCCCTGCCGCCTGGACAAACGCGTGCGTGGCCAAACGGGTGCTGGAGACCCTAGCAGTCCCCTAGCAGACCCTAACCCAGACCTAACCCAGACCTAACCAGACGTCTAACCCAGACCTAACCCAGACCTAGGACACCCCGAGGCCCTAAGTAGGGGGCCTCGAGGTGGGCCGGACTCTTACCGGCTAAAACCCCACGGTCCGTCCTCCCGGCGCTGCGGCGAGGGACCGGGAACTCTAGTGAGACATCACCGAGCCCCCGCCGCGCCTTGGCTGTCGAGGCTCATCCCGGGAAGGGCGACATGTCATCACCCTGATTTCTCCGTCACGGACGCCAGGTCACCCGACGCCCGCAGCCCGGGGCTGCCTTCGGCCGCCCCTTGCACCTGGAACCCCAGGGGCCCTGACCACCGACGTGGTGGTCGGAGAGAAGTGCTGGCGGGCCGCCCCGCTGGAGTCCCACCTCAAGGGCGTCGGAGGGCCAGGAGGCTAAGGATGCCTCGCCCTGGCCCCTCTCCGAGCCCACCCTCTCCGAGCGGGATGCGCGGTCCGCTCGCGCTCCCGCTCGGCGGCCTCCTTCGGTGACCTTACTACGTCGCTGAAGGCGGCCACCACCTGGCCGGTTTTCTCGCTGGCCACCATCTTTCCCACCATGGGAGCCCGCGAGAGATTTCTTCCACTTCCTGCTCCAGAACACGGCGCTCATCTACCCGCTGGGCAGACTTCCAGCGTGTGCTGCGCCGTGTCTGGGGTCCTCCACAATGGTGTCACACCGCCGTCGCCTCCTTCACGACACAGGTACTCACCAAGCAACCATGCCCGGTGAGTACCTGTGTCATCTAACAGGACAGCCTACCCGGTTTATCCTACCACTCTTGACAATGTGGCAGGACTGCACCAACGGACCGTTGCGTGGCTCCAGCCGGAATCATTTGCTGGAACCACATAAATACAACGGTCCGTTGGGCATGGCGCCTCGTCTCCTCGACCGCTTGCCTCCTTTCCTCTGGCGGTCTCCCAGCCTCCTGGAGCTCCCTGGAGTGACGGTACACTTGCCGGTTTCTCAATGTCGCCGCCTCGTGGGAGATGGTGAGATACCCTCTAATCACCCGGATGGCCAGCCGACGGTTGACGCGGCGCAGCATCTCCGTACTGCGCCGGCTGGCATCCAGGTCTAGGGCCCATACTGGGGTCCCGTAGAGGGCAATTGACCGCACCACCTCCACGTAGAGGCGGCGGACTCCAACATCAGGCCCCCGATATTCGGGAGAAGGCGGCCTGGAGCGGCAGCTGCCCTCTCCACCCGGGGGCCAAGTGGTCGAAATGCTCGACGAAGCGCCACCGGCTGTCGAGGATCAGGCCCAGATATTTCATATGGGCCTTCCCCTCGACGTAGGCTGTCCCAACTCGGATCCGCAGGCCGGCCGTCGGCACCCCACGGGGGCCAAGTCTCTGAAAAAACATGGCCTCCGTTTTCTGGGGTGCCACCTCCAGGCCTAGTCTTTTTTTTTTTTTTTTTTTTCATTTCGTGGGGAAAATCTTCGAAAGACTCCCTCCCACCTCTTTGGAGAGAGGCGGGAGGGGTGTGTGGGATTCCCCGCGCCCATTATAACGGGCGCGGGACCTACCCACTAAAAACCCCACGGTGACCCTTCCGCACGATTTGGTAGGATACGGTCCCCCCGGTAATCGCCCTGTCTCATAGCGACAGGACGAGGCCACATCGTCCTGCCGCCATCCGTCCCGGGGCCGCGTTTTAGAGGCGGCTGCGAGCCCCAACTCGCGACCCCGTTTCTACCCCTCGGAGGCCGGCAGCTAACGGCCGCACCAGGCCACCGAGGGTGCCGCTCCGTGCACCGGACCCGGACAGGAGGCAATGCCACCCCATCCGGTCCGACCCTGCGCCGCCTGGCACCCAGGCGACGCTCTCTCGCCACCAAACGAGCGCGAGCCTCAGCGCGCCGCTGACGCTCGCGCTCCCTTCCCGCGGTCTCCTTCTGCAACATTACGATTTCGCAGAAGGAGGCCAACCTCCACTTCTCCTCGCTGCCGAGCATGGCGCGCACCATGCCCGGCAGCGAGACATCCCGCCCGATGCCGCCGATCAGGACACGGCGTTCACCCTCCCATGCAGCGCATACCTCGAGGGTATGTTCCGCCGTGTCCTGCTCAGCCTCACAATGGCAGCAACGCGCCGTCGGCTCCTTCCCTATCCGGCACAGGTATCTCCCGAAGCTGCCATGCCCCGAGAACACCTGTGCCATCCCTCCAGGCCTAGTCTGCGGATTTCGGCGACGACAGTGGCCCCCGCCAAGACCTAACCCAGACCTAACACAGACCTAACCCAGTCCAAACCCAGTCCTTTTTTTTTTTTTTTTTTTCTTAACGCGGGGAAATCCTCATGGACACCCCGGCCTCCTAGGGGAGAGACCGGGGTAGTGCCGGACTCCTACCGGCTAAAACCCCACGGTGACCGCCTGCGCCCTTTATCTGGGGGTAGTCACGGGAACCAAACTAGCGATACCACCGCGACTACCCCCGCTGGGGCAACTGACTATTACAGGCCCTTCACGGGGGAGGAGATATAATACTCCTCCCCCAATGGGGGGCAATTAACTGATTGCCCCCCGGCGAAGCCACGCGATCACCCGCGACGTCGCCCCACTCGTGCCGTTGCTGCTAGCCGCGAACGGGCCCCCACCCGATCGCGGCCACGGCTGCGAGGCCGGCTAACTCTGCCGCCGCCGCAAGATGGAGCCCCTGCCACGGGCCCCTGGTACGGTGTTTGGCTGGGTGCGGGGGTGAATGAGGAGGCAAAGTCCCTCACCCCACACCGCAAACCTCATCACCGCCCCCTTCACGCTCCCCCTGCCACGGGGAGCGGCGGGGGGCTTAATGGCGTCTACGCCGCCTGCCCCCACCTCCTCACGCGCCCTTTCGGCATCCTCCTTGGCGGCCATGACCTCTTCACAAAACAAGGCCATGGCCGCCCACGCCTCCTCCGTGCCGACCATCGCACGAATGACAGCCGGCAGCGAGAGGTCCGCTCCTAACACACCAGTGAGGACACCGAGCTGCGCAGCCCACGCTGAGCAAAACTCCAACGTGTGCTGCGCGGTCTCCTCCCTTCCCTCGCAATGACGGCATCCAGCCGTCGCCTCCCGCCCTATTCGATGCAGGTACCGACCGAAGCACCTGTGCCCGGTCAGTACCTGTGTCAGACGGTAGGTGGGCGTACCCCAGCTCCGGTCCACCCAGGCATAAAACACAGGGCGGACCGGCGCAGCGACGCGATCGTCCCGCTGCTCTGGCTTGGATAACGAGACCAGCCATCGACTATAGACGCGTCGCCGCGCCGGGCTTCGGGCCGTGGCGGCTTCCTCGCCGTACGGGTCCACGCCCCGCTGACGAAGGGCGCAGAGGCTTTGATACACCTCTGCGTCCATTTTCGCCAGCAGGTGAAACGGCGCGGAACCCGCCAGTAAGGTGGCGGCTGTGTAGGAGATCGTGCGGTATCCTCGCACGACCCTGATGGCGACCAACCTCTGCAACCGGCGGAGCACGAATGTGCCCCGCCGATTCGCCATCAAGCCGCCGGCCGATAAAGCGCCATGGACCGGACGACTCCCAAATACAGCCGCCGTGCCGCCATGTTGGGCCCCCCGAGATTAGGCATTATGCGGCCCAACGCGGCCGCTGCCCTCTCGATACGGGGGCCCAACCCTTCCAAATGATGCCCGAAACGCCAGTAGCTGTCCAGGGTGAGGCCGAGATACTTCATCCGACGCCCCACCCCGACTTGGGCTCCGCCCACCCGTAGGGAAGCCTGGCGCGGCACCCCGCGTCCACTGACGTTGCACAGCCAGATGGCCTCGGTCTTTTGGGGTGCCACGCGTAACCCCAGGCGCTCTACTTCGGCGACGACTCGTGCCGTCCCATCCTCGGCGAGGGCCACGGCCCTCCTCCACGTATCCCCGCCGGCTATCACGAGGGTGTCGTCGGCATAGCATACCAACGACACGCCGGCGGGAAGATCAGCCCGCAGCACCGCGTCGTAGGCTATGTTCCACAGGAGCGACCCTAGGACCGACCCCTGTGAGACGCCGCGGTGCACCGCTCTCTCCTCCATCCCGTTCCGAAACGGGTATTGGACTATCCTGTCCCGCAGGTAGTCCCCGATCAGTCGGCATAGATAGGCGGGCACTCGGTGATACTGGAGTGCCCGGCCTATCGACCCCTGGAGACCGTATTACGGGCGTTGGCATTGTCCAACGAGACTGCAAACGCCACGCCCCGGGAGATTACCGATTCCGCCAGGGTCCTCACGGTCGATATGGCGTCGACCGTGGAGCGGCCCCGGCGGAAGCCGAACTGTCGGTCGGCCAGATCGGGGCCGACGCGGGACAGGTGCCCCTCGAGACGCGCCGCTCTGACGCGCTCAAGGAGCTTTCCAGCCTCGTCCAATAGGCATATGGGTCGGAACGCGGATGGAGAGTCCGCGGGCTTCCCTGGTTTGTGGAGGAGGACCAACCTCGCCACCTTCCATATGGGGGGGTACTGGCCGGTCCGCAGGCAAGCGTCAAAGACACGCACCAGGCCGGCACACAGGACGCCCACCGCTATAGCCCAGGCCTTGCCAGGTATGCCGTCCGGTCCAGGCGCCGTTTTCTTGGATGCCATTCTCTGGACGGCCCTGGCTAGCTCCTCGTCGGAGACCCCCAGGTCGTCGGATCACCAAAACTGGCGGCCCGGCTGTGGCTCGGGGGGATACTCGAACGCCTCTCCCCCGACCGGGAAGAGGACGCTGATCGTTTCCCCGAGCAACTGGGGTTCGAGGCTCTCTGTAGTCGGGGGCGCCCCAGATAGCAGCTTCCCTGCGCCCAAGTGATACAGGCGCCCCATGGTTGCATCCAGAGAGCCGAGGTGCTCCGTCCATGCCTGGGCTTTCGCGGTTGCGATGGCCCGGCGGAGGGTTCTGCGCGCCAGAGAAAATTCCCAGCGCAAACCCACCACCTCTGCCTCCGTTGCACCGCGCCGTCTTCTGGCGCGGGTGTAACGGCGTCGGGCGAGGACGCACCGACTGCGTAGGTCCTGTATCTCGCCCGACCACCAGTACGCAGACCCCCGGCGCCTCGGGGCGGTGGTCCGGGGCATGACTGCGTCACACAACGACGTCATGGTCTCCCGGAACCAACGCGCCCCAGCAGAAGGATTGCCGAGGGTCCGGCGTGGCATCTCCTGCCACGCCACAACGGAGGCTGCCATCCCAAGAGCGTCCGGGTCCAGCCTCTTGACGGACCAGCGTGGCGCCGGGTGTTCTTCCCTGTGGGGTCCATTTGCACTGTAGGGTGCGGATACGCTGAACGTAATATAGAGGTGGTCGCTTAACGTGGCCACCTACTCCGCAACCCTCCAGTCGGACACACGGCGCGCAACGACGGGGCTCGCCAACGATATGTCGACGATCGACTCGCCCCGTGCGTGCACGCACGTGCTCACGGCCCCCTCGTTCAACACTGCGAGGCCGTGACCCGCTGCCCATACGAGCATCGCGTCGCCCTTCACGGTCGTCCTGGGGCAACCCCACGCTGCAGCGTGGGCGTTGAAATCTCCCAGGACGAGTACCCCACGGGCGAGGTGTGGGGAGATACATCTCCCCACCCCATCGAGGTACGCCTCAAATTCGTTGAGTGTGCCGTGCCCGTACTCCCAAGTGATCGCCGAGACCAAACCGATATCCCCCACCCAGCATGGGTGCTTGGGGACCCGATAGCTCTCGGCGATCACAGCCAATCAATGTTCCACTGCCGGAGGGTTTGGAGCATGAGATCCTGAGCCCCCCGGCAGTGGTTCAAATTGGCCTGGAGGAGGCGTTGAGACATTAACTGGTCTCAGCCGCAGCCTCCTCCTGGCCTCCTCTTCCTGATTTCTGGGGGTTTTCGCCACCCGGATCCTCACCGCCGTGCGAAGCCATCACACCCCTCATCAGGCTCCCTGGCGCGCACGGTGTTTGGGCTGTCTTTAATAGTGGGGCTTTGCAGAACCCCACCAGAAACACGCCCTCTAATTTCGTGGAGGTGGAGGGCGCCGAGTCGTAAGGCGCCACATCCACCTCCATCATCTCCGCCACCGGCTGGGTTGCAGGTGCGCCCCCCACTACCTTCTCTGCCGCCGCGATAGAGGCTGGGGCTGGGACAACTCCCGACACCTCAGCTGGGGACGGCTGGGAACAAGCCGCCCCCTGAACCTCAGTCGCGACGGACTGCGGCGCCGGCCTACTATTGGCCGCAAGCGCGGATGGGGGCACACCCACCCGATTCCCCTTTTTCCCTTTCCGTTTTGGGGGACGGCAAGCCGCCCCACCCATACGGTGATCCGCCGGCCTCCCGGTGCCCACACAAAGGGGGCATTTGGGGGCGGCCGTGCACTCCCTCGCTGTGTGGGAGGCTTCCCCGCAGCGGTAGCAGAGACCGCTGCGATCTACGGTGCTGGTGCACCGCTGCCGAACATGACCTATTTCCAGGCAGCGGTGGCACTGCAGCGGCCTCGTGGGGAGCACCACCACCCGTGCGTCGAGGAAGCCGACCACTATTCGGCCGGACTTCGCGAGTTTGGTTGCGGCGCGAAGGCGACAGCGAGCCCAGGCAGTGAACATGCCCGAGCTGTCCCGCCGGAGGTCACCAACGTTGACCTCCGTGGCGCCGCACCCCGGTGGTGGCAAGGGCCTCCTAACCGCACCCTGGTGGCTGCCTCCGACAGGCCGGACACCCTCAACTCGGCCTGCTTCTGGGGGCAAGCCACCTGGACACCCTCAACCTGGAGGGCCCCATCAAGACGCGCCCTCAGGGCGGTCGCCTTCTCACTCCCTGTTCACCGGGGATCGCTAAAAGGAGCGCCCGGTTGACCGCCCTTGTGGGCCGCATCGCGGTGATCCCGAGATCTTTGCAAATCTCGGGCATCACCCTATTGAGAGGGCCCAAATCTCCTTCCCGCCCAGTCGCGGCGGTCACCGAGACTGCTGCACTTTTCGGCAGCCTCGGTAACTTGACCGCCGTAGGCTGGGCCCCGCCCTTTTTCTTGCTGCCAGCCGCAGTACTGGCGGCTGGCCGGCTCCCCGCGGAGGATTTAACTCCCGTGGATGGGGGACCCCCTCCCTTTCCACCCCCTAAAACAGTCCTAACCCAGACATAACCCAGTCCTTTTTCTTTTTTTTTTTTTTTTTTAAGGCGGAGGGGAAATCTTCCATAAGACACCCCGGGCCTGGCCCGGGGTAGTGTAGGATTCCTACCGACTAAAACCCCTCCGCCGCACTGTACCCGGGGCGGCATTGTTTAACACATTACTTCGCTCCCGGGGCAGTGGCCGCCCAATGTTGCGCGGCGGCAGCGACACCCTCTTCCTTCCCGGTGGAGCCACCCCACAGGTGACCCCTCCGAGGTATCCTCCTGCAGGCAAGTAGCCCACATAGGGGGGGTGGATCCCCCCCCCATCATCGACATAACCACTACCCTAACCCGCAGGTTGAGGGTACGTGTCGCATAATAATCCCCTAGGGGCTCGCAGTATAAGGGGTAGCACCCCTTGGGCTCGCATGCCCTGTTCAGCCAAATGGCCTCGTCAGTATAACACCACAAGAACGACACACACATAAAGCTAGTTAACTACGCAGACATATAACAATAACAGGACAAGACACAATGTACATATATATGTCACGTACCTACGTGCTCTACCTTCGCCTCGTATTACCGTGGTCAGTATTAACCATCGGTAATATTCCTCCGTCTGGTCCCGTAGAACCCCCCCCCCATGCGATACCTATGTGCACCCTTGTCCGCATAACCCGTACCCTGTGTCCCAACTCCAGGACACCGGTATGTGTATGGGTTCATGTAACTCGCCTACCAATGCACTTTCGGACCACACCGCGTCCCATATTGACCCTATTTACTTGTAGGCGTACATGCAGGTAATAAGGTAAATAAAATAAAAATAAAATAAAATAAAATAAAATAAAATAGAATAAATCGATCTAAAATATAAAGTTAACAATAAAAAGAAAGTAGTAACGGGCCTCCAAAGTAGCAAAGCAACCATAATAGTGAAAAGTCGCGTATATAAATATAATATGTTAACATAAAATCAAAATAATTGAAAGTGAAGGTACTACCAGTTTTGTTATAGTATCAGATTTACTTAGATAGAAAATATAAAAATAATAATAGAATAAGAGTAGAGTAACATGTATAGTCAAATATATGAAATAAAATAAAGTACGAATAAAATGAAAATAAGAAAGACTAGACGAAATAAGAAAGACTAGAAGAAATATAAAATAAAATAAAGTACGAATAAAATGAAAATAAGAAAGACTAGAAGAAATATAAAATAAAATAAAATAAGATAAACTAAACTAGACTAGACTGTAGAGTAATGTTTTAGCTTATCCCGTATCTTTAGTTAATCATAGCCCATATCTTTAGTGACAAGTACATGTAAATGTAGAAAAACCCCTAAGCTGTAGGGTATAACTGTAAAAATATGGAGTGTAGAGTATATGCTATTATTATATTATATAATATTTTATTAGTGAGAAGAAGACGAAAGCGTTTCCATATCAGTAAACTGTATAACGGTAAAGAATCCTGACCTGATTCATAATGAGAGAAAATAACTAAAATAACTGTGACTTGTATTGTATCGTAGTCTATTTGTTACATTTATATACCGCCGATTGCACATACTATTACTACTACTACTACTATCTTTTCCCTGTTACATCCTGTTGTGTGATTTTACTGTTTTACTATTATTTTATCCCTTAATTTCGATTTAATTATGTTACTTCATTACCTAATTTACTTTATATCTGTCAGAATTTAAGCTAGGAAATCCAGACTTATGCAGGGAAAGAAACTACCCGTATATACTATGAATGTTTAAATATCGCTTAAAATGCGAAAATTAATTTAAATCCGAAACAATTCGTTACCCGGTTTGTTTTCGGTTACGCGACCGACCAGGAAGATTCTAGGTCGACGCGTCCGCTATTCAAAATGTTAGAGGACAGAAAAACACGCTTCTCCGAGGTTTTCTGCAAAGTCACGCGAACGATTAATTAACGTTCAATTTGAAACAAGCGGTTTAAACGTCCGAGTTTAGAGAAGGTACGAAAACTCTATAATAGACAGAGACGGACGAGAGACACGGCGACAGCGCCGCGTGACGGAAGACTCTCCCCACTCACGCGCTCACTTTGGCAGCTCGTGCTCGTCAATCATTCGCTATCAAACCACTGCCACGAGCACTTCGGTAACCGAACACGCTCAGCAGTCGAACCAGGAATAATTCGAGCAACCCGATCCGAGTCGAGTTCCTCGACTACCCTCGGAGTTGTGAAAGAACTATTCACAAGTTAGCGTATCGAGCCAGTCGGTACCCGACCGAGCTCTGTAGAAAGACTTACTAAATTCCGGAATGAGCTTGAAGTAATTCGAGTGCTTCCGGGGAATCGATCCATAAACAGGTGTGGGAAGAAACCCTGAGTGGACTCAATCGTTTCCCCAGGGATAGAGGATTAGCTCATCCCAACTTATAGGGGCGAGGTTTTCGCACCTTTCTTGAGTGCACGACTCCATAATCCAGGTGTGGGGAAGAAACCCTGAGTGGAGTCATCGTGCACTAGAGGAACAGATACAAAATTCGTCCTCAATTGGCTGTCAGAAACGGCTTCGAACCCACCATACAGGAGTGAATAATACCGTGGGTGGATTTGCCGTCTGCCAGTCGAAGCGGGACACATTGTTAAACCCCAGCTTTCGGCGACTGCTAGGACCCGTTCAACCATCTCCCGGGAGTACGGTCCCTGTGCGTGGGACGGAGCATCCGACAAAGCAACGTGGTCTCAGGCACAACCGTAAGTCGACCTAAGGGCGCCGTTGACAAGCCTGCACCACACAGTGCCGTACGCGCTTACGAAGGCGGTGAAGGGCCGGGGACCGGCTGAAGGTTAGAGCCTTACAACCTCCCTCCGATCACCTTTCCTGCGACAGTCATAAAACAAAGTCTTAAATTGCAGTCAGAATTGCAGTCGAGACGAGCAGAAATCTCGTACACGACAATAATAAGCAAGCGATTCCCGATTTAACGGGAACGCTCACATATACAGTCCACTAGCTTAGCTGCGCATCGCGGCGGCTGAGAGATCCCTCTCCTGGGTGCGACAAGCACCAGACCAGACGAGCGCGGAAGAAAGTAAGACACACAGCGTGATTCACGTTCACGGGAATTTAACGCCTATTCGTGTCTCTTTCTGTTACAGGTTTACCAAACAGGATTAAATGCAGCGGCGTCTGGCCGGGCTAAGCATTACATAATTTTAGTTGCCAAAACATAACAGAAATAAACGGCTTAGTCAGAATCCTTCGACTAAGCGAAAATTAAAATTAAAATCTGTATTCTTTTCACGACGTTCCTTCCCTCATGATCCGGACCACCGTTAGGCGAGGTTTTTTCAAACCTACTCCCCCTAACAATGAACATTTGTAAGAAAGAAGAAAGAAGAAAAGAAAGTCCGTTCTTAGAAGGTTTTCATGGGGAGCCATATTTTGGAGAAAAACAGGGCAGTAACAGGTACTTAGGTTGTGTAGTGTGATTATTAATTATATAATTTATGAATAAACTAAAATAAAATAAGTAAAGTAAAATAAAATATAAAGCATGTGATACAGATACCGACCAAGGACAAGAGGGAATATGCAAAGTGATTGGTACTTGATAAATGAAATAAATAAAGTAGAATAAAACTGAAGTGAAATATTATTAGATTATTACCATTATCTGTCTGCAGGGTGAGTACAGAAAATGTCCGGGTTAAAACATCCTCTAGGTATGGTCCTAAGCAAAACAAATTGGGTGATAAGGGATACATAACAATTGAGAAAATAATTTAATAATATTAGATGAATAGAATAAAATAAAATAAATAAAAGATAAACTAAAATCAAAATAGACTAGAATAAACTAAGATAAGTGTACTAAAATAAATGAATAGTGTTGAAGTTTGCAGGTTTTTTCGTTTAAATTAACACACAGTACGAATAACAAAACGCTATATAGTTAATAATTAATATGATATAATTATTTGGTTAACTTCATAAGTATTATTTAGCATAGTTAGTTCTTGTGATAGCTTGTGTATACACGATCACTCTCTCTCTCTCTCGCTCTATGTTACACGCCAGTTGAGATTGAACTGAGCTCGCGGTCCCCACGCAGAGTGGAAGGAGAGCTCTCCGCGGAATGGGGGAAACGAAGAATCGAACACTTTCGGTCCTTAAATAAAAAAGTACTCAGCGGACCATAACTGAGTTCTCTAACATACCCGCCCGCCTTAGTCCACCAGACTAATAGACGAGATCGGTGCGACTCATTAATTAGTTAATTGCGAGCTAGTGTGTGTTTGGAAAGAGGCAGGGGTTTGGTAACCGGTCGCTTAATGGTTGAGATGGGAGTCTTCACCAAGACGACGCTGACCCGGCCGTCATCGCCGGGATAAGTTGCCACGATTCGTCCGATTGGCCATTTGGTGGGTGGCGTGACTTCGGAGGTGACCCGGCAAAGATCCCCGAGTTGCACGTTAGGTTGTGGTTGTGGACATTTGTTACGAGACTGTAGGCCTTGTAAATATTCGGCTGCCCAGCGCTTCCAAAAAAGTGATCCCGCATTCGCTGTAGTAGCTGCCAGCGTGTTAGGCGAAGTTTGTTCTCTTCCGTGAGCGATGGTTCGGGTACAGCTGTAAGAGGACCTCCCACTAGAAAGTGACCGGGTGTTAAGAATTCGTTGGCTTCAGTGTCAATCTCCAGAGGTGCTAGCGGTCGGGAGTTCAGGCAGGCCTCTATCTGTGCGAGAACGGTAGCCATTTCCTCATACGTAAGAGGAGTGTCTCCTACCACTCGCCGTAGATGGAATTTCATCGACTTCACCGCCGCTTCCCAGATACCCCCAAAGTGTGGTGCGGCAGGAGGGTTGAAGTGCCAGGTGGTTCCGTCTTGAGCTAGAATACCTGCCAGTTTTTCCCAATCCAAACTAGCGGCTGCAAAAAGTCGCCGAAGTTCACGATCAGCGCCCACGAAGTTCGTACCTTGATCGCTGCGAATAGAGGAACAGATTCCGCGTCCGGGCTACAAAGCGTCGGTACGCCGCTAGAAGGCATCAGTTGTATAATCGGTTTACAAGCTCTCAATGTACTGCACGAGTCGCTGAACAGACAAAGACCGCGACATAAGCCTTTCGCGTGTGGTAACCTCGGCCCGGATTAGTTTTTATAAGGAACGGCCCAGCGTAGTCAACGCCCGAATTTGAAAATGGTCTGGAAGGTCTTACTCGAGTGCTAGGAAGGTTGGTGGAAGGAATTTGTTGATGAGAGGTTTTAGTACTCCATCGCCAACAAGTGATACATGAGTTTATAAGTGCGTACTGCGCGTCGTCCAGAGAGAATCCAGTAGCGTTGACGTAATGCTCCCAAGGTAAGCTGTACTCCACCATGAAGAGTTTTCTCATGAGCTTCGCGAATTAGTAGTATTGTAAAATGCCCCTTTGCGGGTAGTATAATAGGATGCTTTTCTTGGAAGTCGAGAAGTGAGTGTTTAGTCGTACGCCGACTCGAAGAATTCCCTTTTCGTCAAGAAAGGGGTTTAAACGCCATAAAGGGCCTCGGGAGACAGAAGCGGACTGTTCAAGAAGTGTTATTTCCGCGTCGAGGGCAGTCGTTTTTAAGCCTTTGGATAAGATGTGTCGGGCCACATGTATTTAGCGCGAGCAGATAAAATTTATTTTTTAAAAACAAAGTTGAGTATATATTTAAACTTTTAGGAGGCGTAGGGACCAGCTAATAATTTTACAGAGTGTTTGTATTGTAGAATACCGACCTATGAAGTTTTCAATAAAGGAGGTACCAGAAAGAACAGAGCAGGAAAGCTTTGTAACCTGAGCCACCTGTTCCGTAACCAGATTTGTTAGAAGGTGTTTATCCAAATTATAGTTTCGGCTATATAGAAAAGAAGGTCCTTCCCACCATAATTGGAAAGACGTTAGTTTATTTCAAGATAACCCGCGAGATGCGGCGTCAGCCGGATTGTCGCTAGAGCGTACGTGCCGCCAAGTTGCTTCGGGTAGTGTTGTTTGAATTTCAGAAACACGATTGGCAACAAAAGTTTTCCATTTTGAACAGTGCTGTTGAAGCCAGCAGAGAACGATAGAAGAGTCAGACCAGAGATGAATCTCAACCGTGGGTAAGTCTAGCGTGGTTTTTATAGAATGCATTAGTCGAACCAGTAATGTGGCGGCGCAAAGTTCTAGTCGCGGCAATGAGACTTGCTTAAGGGGGCGCGACGCGAGTTTTTGCTGCAATTAAATTAACGCGAGGTTTCAATTCTGTTTGTCGCGGAATAACTCTCACATAGATAACCGCAGCGTAAAAGCTTTTTCAGAGGAATCAGCAAACCCGTGGAAGCTCATAATTATTATCGTTGCTCGTGATCCCAATCCAACGAGGTATTCGCAGATCAGGAAGAAAGTTTAGGCCCGAATGGTAGTTTAACCAATAGGTTCCTAATGATTCAGGAAGCAAATCATCCCAGGTTAGCTTGAGCAGCCATAACGACTGCATAAAAGTTTTGCTACGATAACTACGGGAGCCAGAAGACCCAACGGGTCATAAGCCCAACTTATCTCGCTTTAAAACCCGATCGCTTAGTGATGGGACCAGATTTATTACGAGGTCGAAGAGAAATCAAGAAGCAATCGGAGGCAGTGTTCCATTTCAGACCCAGGAGATGAGACTCCATCGAAGTTGCACGAAGGTCAGAAAAGGAGGCAAGATGATCGGCCGGTAGACCTTTTAAGGGTTCAGGTTCATTGGATGACCATTTTCGTAATTTGAAGCCGCCCGCCCTCAACAACGCCAGCAATTGTTGCTGAAGTTGACCGGCCTCTTCCAGCGTGTCTGATCCCGAAATCACGTCGTCCATATACACGTCGCTTCGAAGGCAACGAGCAGCCAGTGGATATGCCTCCTCTTCGTCCTTGCTCAATTGGCAGGTAGTGTACGAATTGCCAAATATGGAGCGCAGGCCATACCGTAGGTGACCGTTCGAAGCCTGTAGCTAGTTAATTGCTCACCGGGATTATCTCGCCAGACGATGCGTTGCAAGTCACAGTCCTTCTCCTCCACGCGAATTTGACGGTACATTTTTTCTACGTCCGCGGAGAAAGCTATAGAGTACTTGCGCCTGCGAAGTATTAAGTAAAAGTTTTGGGGGAGTTTATTAGTACCCGTTTTAACCATATCGTTTAAAGAAAGGCCCGATCAATTCTTATACGAAGAATTAAACACTACTCTAAGTTTCGTAGTCGAACTAGATTCGCGCAGCACCGTGATGCGGCAGATATCAACAGATCCCTTATTGGTTAAATGATCTGAGATGCGCTCCATATGGCCGAGATCCTCGTACTCCTTAAAAATTCCCGATATGCGTTTTGAAATTTAAGATCTGGTTCTAAACTTCTTTCCAGTTTTGAGTAGAAGGAGCTCTCGGCTTTCTCAATCTCTCAAATTTGAGCTTGCGAAGATTTAAGAGGTAAAGAAACAATATACCTGCCAGATTCATCTCGCCTATGCGTTTGAGTGTAATGATCCTTACATGCTTTAGACTCTTCCGTTAACGAGTTAGAAATAGAAGGACTTCCTCGATTTTCCAGAAACGAGTTAGAGTCTCAACAAGGTTTACCTCTTGAATGGAACACTGCAATGAGATAGCATAGTGAGTATTATTTTCCAGATTGCTTGATTGCCTTAAAGGCCCAGTTAAAATCCACCCCAGCGAGGTGGCTTGGGCGATAGGGTATTCGGTGGGCCTTGTTTCAAGACCGACCTTATGATTTGAGCATAAATATCGGCTCCCAGAATTAAGTTGATTCGTTTAGCCGAAAAAATATGAGAATTGGCCAGTTCCAGCCCTTCTAAATGTGACAGGGCAGAAGTGCTAGAAGATTTCACCGCTTGATAGGATGACAATCGCGGAAGTATATATGCAGAAAGACTATACGAGGTTGAGTTATCTAAGCGAGAGTATAAACCGAAGAGAGACCCTACCTTTTGTATAGGTTTGCGTCTTACCGACGCCGATAACAGGAATTTTCTCCGGTATTCGAATTAGAATTTAAGATCTGCGCCACGCTCTCCTCCATCAACGAGACCTCTGAACGGGGGTCAATTAAGGCTCTTACGGATACCCTTTTTCCTGGTCTGACTCCAGCACAAGTTCTGTGGTAAGCAAGCACAACGGAGACTGGCGAGGTTACGGAGCAGGAAGTCGTAGCAGCAGTGAGCCACCTTTCAGAATATGAGGCGGTCTGCTCAGTCTGTAAGTTCTCATTCGATTCTCGATCTCTTTCTGATACCTGCTTGGAAGAAGAAGCATCCGCAGCAGTAACTTGCTCGAAGTTAGAATGAAGTGAGGTATGATGCTTACCTACGCAGAGTTGACAACGTTTAGTAGACTTACAAGCTAACGAAAGAGTGAGGTGCTGAACAATTATAACAAAGACGCTTCTCTGTGATCAGCAGCTTCCTCTCTCGAGGATTTAAGTTCTTATAGGTAGGGCAGAAGAGGATGAAGTGCTCCTTTTGGCAGATGAGACATCGACAATTAGCTTCTCCAGTAGTGTGTGTCGCGTACGCCTTTAGACGTGGAGTGGTATATGAGGGTGTCTTTTTTTCGTGTCGCAGGACTCCGGTCTTCTCTGTGGGCGCCGCAGGTGAGCTGGACGATCCCTCCACCGCTTCTAGGGCGCGCAGTTTTGTAGTAAGAAAGGTTCTCCAGTTGCTCGAAGGTTGGAGGTTCAGAAGTTTATCCGATGGAAGTTTCCCAGCCCATTCGCGTCCTTGGGTCCAGCTTCTCGGCCGTTATGAAGACGAGCCAGTCGTCCCATTGCCGGACTGGTCGCTTCAAGGCCTCCAAAGCTTGGACTGCATCCGTCGTGCCGTTCAGGAGCTCCTTCAGGGCTCTAGATGATTCCCTTTTTATCGATTGTTGGGACATCAGAGAAGACAGTTGGGCGTGAATCAACACACGCAGATTTTGATACTGTTCAGTTATTGTTGTCCAAGCTCGTTCGAAGTTATCGCCAGTGAACGGTATATTTTGTAGAAGTAAAGCAGGTTAGCCAGTCAAGCTGGTCTTTAAATAATGTAGCCTTTCAACGGGAAGAGGGTTACATTGTCTAGAATAAGCGTTTGAAATAGATCGCGAAAATTTGACCAACTTTTATAATCGCCAGAAAAACTCGGCAGTACTATTTTGGTAGTGATCGAAGCGACGAATTACAGTGAGATGGTTCGGGCTTACTCTTCCTCGATCAAAATCGTACGCCTCCTCGCACTGGCCGATATACATCGTGCGCTTCGAGAAACGTGGCCCAGTTCTTTCTATGAGCTCAAACGCGATGTAATAACACCTTTAGTTAGTTTGGTCGCATATTCTCAACTGTAGAACAAATACGTTTGAATAGGTCGAGCTGTTTCTTAACGTACTTCTCCATGTTTACTGGTTTCCTTATGACACAACAGATACTCGGCTCGTTAGATGTATAAAGGTTACAACAGGTGTTTATTTAGATTCTTGTGGCGAAATATCCTCGAAGGACCAATGTTGAAGTTTGCAGGTTTTTTCGTTTAAATTAAAACACAGTACGAATAACAAAACGCTATATAGTTAATAATTAATATCATATAATTATTTGGTTAACTTCATAATTATTATTTAGCACAGTTAGTTATTATGATAGCTTACACGATCACTCTCTCTCTCTCTCGCTCTATGTTACACGCCAGTTGAGATTGAACTGAGCTCGCGGTCCCCACGCAGAGTGGCTCTCCGCGGCCATTAACTGAGGTCTCTAACAAATAGAAATAAAATAATATACAGTCAGACTAATGTAGTAGTGAGAAAAGAGAGGAATAAATAGTATAAAATAAAATAAATAAATAAATAAATAAATATAAATATGAAAAATAGAGTATAATATATAAATAGAAAAGAGTATCTAGATAAGTAAATATACTGTAAGATAGGGTATGTAAAACCAGAATGTAGTGAAAAGTGTATGAACTGTATATATATAGGTAGGTATATATTTATGTGGAAAACAGTAAATTAAAAGTGTTCGTAAAGTATTGAAAGTATTGAAAATAATGAACATAATATGAGATTCGTGTTGGAATAAAATGAAATTTAAAATTTTAAGATTTTGAGGCCTACCTAAAAAAGTAGTATTATGATACAATTAAGAATATACGACTAGGTAATAAATAAGTAATAAGTAAATAAGTAAGTAAGTAAATAAAATAAAATAAGACATATTGACACGCCATGAAAAGGGGTAGAAATAAAATAACTAAGCCTTTACGTGTCTTTGAGTATCATTTGCAATACTAAAAATAATTATTAAATAAATAAATCTCCTATGGTAATTCCTAGCCATACCCAACCACAGGTATGTTACCGGCAGCAGTAATACCGACGTCTCCACTGTCTTGAGCCGTCCTACTTGGGTATATACCCAGTCCCGCCGTCGGTATTTTGCCATAGCGTCTAAGTCTAACGCAGGAATTTACCTACCTGTCCTTTCCCCGGTGCTGCCATCTCTGCACCTTACCGACCGCCGGTGTCACGAAGGGATCCTTGCCCTTACCAGCCCGGGATAACTCTCCGGCAGTTGGTGTCGTTTCCTCCTGTGATGAACACTCACCTTTGTTGCCCCTAACCGACCGCCAGTCCACTTACCGGCGGACCAAGAACTCTCCCCTTTTACCTTAAACCTACCTGGTGTGCGAGTTTCCCCACAGATGCCCGTGGGATGCACTTGAACGATACTCAGGTCGTAAATTGGGATGAAGTGATATAAATAAGATAATATTAAATAAAATAAAGTAGAAATAAGTAAAAATAGAATGGACTGAAAGAGTAAAATACCGTAGAAGTGAGGTAACGTAAGATAAGTTAAAATAAAATAAAATAAAATGGTGTAAAATGATATGAAAATAAATTACAACACTATAAAATACTGTGTAAGTGTACTATAGATACTATACTATGCCATACTATAAATTTAAATTTAAATTTAAGTAAAATAAAGATAAAATAAAATGGGGGTAATATGGGATAAAATAAATGTAGGATGTGGTAGAGAGGGGTGACGAAAAAGACAGTAATCTAACCACTTAAATGAGGAACAATATTTAATGAGAATAAAATAGGTAATCTGATGGACTTTACACGTGCTTTTTCTTTGACTCCACCTTAGCGACTGACTCGTCGCGGACGAACAGACGATCGTTCACTGTCCTCACGCACACACACAGCATACGCGCTCCGCGCGCACCTACTTTGTAACATTCCCTCACTCGGCCTTTCCTGCATTATCTTCGGTCTCCGAAGGCACGCCGTCAATTTCTCTATTACAATCAAACGGTTTCATGTAATCTACGGCGGTACTAGTCATCATAGGTCATCATATGTTTAAAGATTGCACAATGCCGAGCGATTAGCCTCGGCCGCAATTACCGTTAATTCTGTTAACGTACAATAACCAAGAGATTCTCTCTAATTGGATTTGTATAGCGAACGGTGATTGAAAAACGCGTTTATTATGCCAGTTTTTCTGGCATCGGTAACGGCTCATTACCTTTCGATTCGAGTGTGCTAACGGTGTTAGTGACGTCAGTACCGTGAGAGAGTAGTGCGCCAATAAGGTGACAAGGAGAGACGGCCGAGAAATTCCAGACAGCGCCACGGAACGACCAAGTACCGCGGCGACGTCTTCGGCTGTCAATCCGTATCATTCTTACGGCGACTTCTGACCGAGACGCATCGGCTCTGATCATATCTCGATCAGAAGTTAATCGCGATTTAAGAGGGAAGATCCTCGTGCGAGAAAGCCATAAAGACTGCTATCGTTAGAAAAGTGTAGCGAGCCTTGCTCGAAAAGGTCGGAAATTCATTCCCACCTTGCTTGGAAAAACACGATTCGCATTTCGATTCGTGCAAGTTTTCAGAATCTCGTTCGAGAAAATCTCGATCGAGTTTAAGCAATTTAAAATTACTGCATATTTTGGAGGGCTCGAGAATACACCAATAGGGTGTTCGACCCTCCTGTGCAGGAATTTAAAGGTCGATTCCAACGTATAAACGTTTGAATCATATAGAAGTCGGCGGTTACCGTCCATACTTCTGTGTGATTGCCCTTCGGCTTAGGAGACACCAAAGGGAGGCACCTACGTGGTGTACCTCCTGGTGGGCTCACTGTAGTCAAGTCCACGTCCATTTTGGACGTGTGATTTTCGGTCTTCGCCTCCTTACTTCTACAGATCCCGCCGGTGTAACGTTTAGAGGAGCACCAGTGCGGAAGAAGTAACGGAGTCGTGGGTCAGGCCCCCGCGTAGTTCAAAATGCTGCAACGCCATCACGTCGAGTAGTGTATTCCGTGCAGTGAACAAATGTGCAATGTTGTCGGGCTTCGCAGTGTAACTCTCGGCCGATAAGTCATCTGTTGGAACGTGTTAGAGAGAAGCCGCAGATTGACGGTCGTTGCAGTGCACTGCAGTGCGACTCGTACGCACAGACTCAGTATGTGCATATTCACGGAACAGTGCATTAGGAGCACTGCCAACCTCCTCTCACTTGCATCCCCGTCCACTGGGCAATCGACCACTGAATCGGCAGGAGGTAAAAGAAGTTTAATTCTTTTCCTAGCCAAAACTCCTGATCCACTTATATTTCGTAATTTACGAAAGTTTACATTTCTCCGCTCCGATACGTTCGAATTACGAACCAAGGAGCGCGAGCAAACGCTGAAGCGCGACGAAGATACGTATAACGTGTACGTGTGTCCTAACACATAGCTCATTGTGCTTTTTCTGTTCATAGGAATCTTGGACCGCCTCAACCTTGCAAGTTCGGCGACCGGAAGCTAGGCGAGCGAAACGAGGCCAAATTAGTATATATTCATTGTTCAGTCTCGTTAATTTTTATTCTAATTGTTCATTGGTATTTTCTTTTTGTTTTCGCTTTATTTTTGGAATAAACGGTCGGTCTTAAAGGCCGACGAAAAGAAAGCCATTTGTGTCCGATTCACTTCCCCTATAAAACTCCCACACCTCTATCCGGACTCATTCGTTAAAAGTATCAACTTTTTAACATAGGTCCTTCACCATCATTCGTTCGCGCTACCTCATATCGATCATTTCGCTTAACTTTCGTTACTTTGTATGGTCCTAAATATTTCTGTTTAATCTTAAGCTTAGGTCCGAATTGCGTTCTTTTAATAAATACTAAATCGCCTTCTTTGTACTGTTTCGCCGGTTTACAGTTTTATCATATTGTCGCCTATTTGCCTCCTGTACCTTTAAACAAATTTTTCTTTCGCCAAAACTCTTAAATCATCGCGGTTTTCATTGTACATTTGTATCGCTTCCTGTTCGATAAACAGTGATAATTTCGTGATCTTCAATGGTTTTTATTTTTCTTCCAAAAAGGGACCTTCAAACGGTGTCATGCCTATTGTTCGCTGGTATGTGCTATTTATACATTTTTGAACTCTCACCATACATATTTATACCATTGGTCCGGATTATTTAATGACAATTTTGCTAATACAGGTATTATTGTGCCGTATAGTGCGCTCTGCCTGTCCGTTCCCGCGAAGAACTCCTGTATCGTAATTTCTATTTTCATATATCTTCTTCTTCGCAATATTTCTTGAAATTCTAGAGACGTGAATGCAGTTCCCTTGTCTGATATGATGCGATCTGGATTGCCGAAAAAAATTCTTTGCTGACTATCTAACTTACCAATTGTTTCCCTTGCTGCTACCTGTTTTCGTAGGATATAATCCATGCAAATTTGGAAAAACCATCTATTACTACCAAAAATGTATCTATATGATTTACTTATCGCCGCCATAGGGCCTACATGATCCTATATGATACGTACTTAAAGGCCTATCCCCTTCTGGTATCAGAGTTAATCTCTACCTTCCTTTTTTCCTAATTTTTTTCTCGGATAATATACACGGAATGCAACAACTAACAGAATTTTTTCAATTTTTCTTCTAATGTAGAGGATATAATATTCTGACTCAACCGCCTCTTTCATTTTTCTTACGCCAAAGTGGCCATTTTCGTGCGTTTTTCTTATTATTTCTGTTTGTAAACAAGAAAGGTACCACAAATTACATTTTTACCCGTTCCTTCGCCTCATCAAAATATCGTTTTCTTATTAAATAATCTTCGTACGTTTTTCAGCTTTCTAAAATACGTCTAATTATCTGTAGTCTTTCTTCTTCGGTTTGCTTCTTTTTTTTTATCATCGTGAGCAATTTATTTTCTATCACCTAAGACCGAAATCTGACTGAGGCGCATCTACGTGCTTAAGTCGCGTTCGCTTTTCGATGTTCTATTCTATACTCAAATTCTTCTCAAGGTCAATGCCCAACGCGCAATTTTAGGTGACAAATCTCTTTTTGACAGTGTTTTCTTAAATGCTTCGGCAATCAGTAACTAATTTAAACGGCACGCCCAAGAGATGCACATGAAATTTCCGTACTGCATTTATCGCCGCTAACACCTCTAATTCATAAGAATGACATTTTCGTTCTGTTTCGGAAGTTTTC
Source organism: Colletes collaris (assembly GCA_030068185.1). Classification (NCBI taxonomy): domain Eukaryota; kingdom Metazoa; phylum Arthropoda; class Insecta; order Hymenoptera; family Colletidae; genus Colletes; species Colletes collaris. The sequence continues at coordinate 375,295 of JASGYR010000244.1, forward strand.
TTGCTATAATAATACACAGGATGACATGCGTTTTCGTTTGTTATTTTCTGTAGCAAATCCAACTTTACGCCAGAACCCTTCTGGCTGGCGTCAGTATGGACCTCTGTTTCTGCGTTTTGATCATGCGCGGGAATTCGTAGCACTGGCTTTGTAGCTAAATATATAGATTTTAACGCTAAAAATGCTTGCTCTTGTCCTTTCCTCCATATAAATTGCAACATCTTGTTTAATTAAATCGGATAGTGGCTTTGGCGATTTTGGCATAATTTCTAACGAAGATTTGCGAAAATATCCTGTTAACCCTAAGAAGCTTTGCGTGTGTTTTTATTCTTTGGTTTTAAAATTTTCGACTGCCCTTGAATTTTATTGCTACTTGACATATACGTTTCCGCTTTCGACTTCGTGTCCTAAATATTCCTATCCTTAACTGGCAAAAATTGACATTTATCCCAGTTAATCGTTAGCCCATTTCTGGCTGCTACTTTTAAAACCTCACCCAACTTCCGAAACGCATCTTCATCATTTTCTCCCAGTAGTTATTACATCGCCTACATAAGCCAACATTATTTACCACGTCGAATTAAATCCTGAAATAGGTCTTCATTTACACTTAGCAAAAATTTTAATGAGCGATAGTAGAGGCCAAAATAAGACAAAAATCAAGAATACTAATTTGTTGGCAGTGGTGCTTCGTTAAAAGTTATTAACGTTTAAAGTGCCGCTCTTACTGGAATTTTTTTCTCGAAAATGCGCAGATTTCGGGGTATGTCTATTCACCAAAAAATGACTGTAATTGAAACTACAACTGAAAAAATAATTTTTCCAATAACGATTTGCAATTTTTAATTTTCTCGAATAATTTCACACCTTCATTTTTTCTCGAAAAGTGGGCAGGATTTCGTGGGTATGTCTAAGGACAAAAACTGATTGTAATTCACCTCTGCAACTGAAAATAATTTTTTCACAACGATTTGCAATTTTTTTTTCTCCGTTGAAAATTTAGCACCTAATTGGATTTTCAGTAAGGAATTTTTTTTCGAAAGTGCGTACGATTTTGAGTGTATGTGTACGATAAAAATGATTGTAATTGATCTCGCAACCGAAAGTCAATTTTTTAAAACGATTTGAAAATTTTTTCGCCGAAAATTCTAGCACCTACTGATTTTTTCTCGGAAAGATAGGATTTCGAGGTATACTCACCAAAAAATGATTGTAGTTGACCCCCGCAACCGAAAATAATTTTTCCAGAACGATTTGAAATTTTGAATTTAATTACACAACTTTTAACTAAAGCTTCATCAACAAATTAGTATTCTTGATTTTCGTCTTATTTTGGCCTCTACTATCGCTCATTAAATTTTTGTTAGAGGTGGCTGAACACCCTATATATCTTAAAAAAGCTTACAGTTGTGCTAATAGACAACCCAAACGGCGTCCTTAGAAATTCAAATTGGTCCGCTATGTAATTTACGAACGCAGTATACCTTATACTTTCTTCCGCTACCGGTACGTGCAAAAATCCATTCTTTTAAAATCAATTGTAGAAAATACGCGCGCCTTTCTTAACTCGTCTATTCTATCCTCGCTGATGAGCGGCATCGGGAAATGATCACGCTCGATTTTTTCTCTTATTCAATTCTCTGTAATCGATGCAAACTCTATAAAATTATTCTTTTTCGGAACTATGACTACCGAACTTGCAAATTCGCTCTTACTCCGGTCGAATAATTCCTCTCTTTTAACCATTCATTTACCTGTTTATCTAATATCGCTTTTTCCTTTGGCGCTAACCGTCGCGGTCTGCAGTTAAGAGAGGCTTATCATCTTTTAATACAATTTTTTGTCGTTACCTTCGTATTTGCCGTTTTCGCTGGCTGATATTCGCTGATTAAGCTTGAGTATTTTGTCCTTGTATGCGTCCCTCACATTCACTTCACCTTTTCGATATACATGATTTCTCGCAATTCTGCAAATGCTTTGTCAACACTACCCGTGGCCGCCTCCCTCTTCTACCGTGCTGATGGTCGTTTCTTCGTTCTGCTTCCGGACTTTCACTGCTCGCCGGTACATCCTTTGCCGTCGTTATTATCTTCTGGATCTTGATTATTTCACCTTTGTGTATTTGAATATTTACTGTTCTTCGTGAAAATCCTGCCCCAAAATAACATCGTGCGGAATTGAGTATGTTGGAATAACAAAGGGTCCCGAGACTATGTGTCTCTCCATCTACCAGTATGTCCGAATCAAAGGCGCCGATGACCTTCGTCGTTGCGTTGCCTGCGCCGATTACCTATTCATCGCCGTGGTTTTTAATGCCGGTCTGCCGATATCCCCGTGCTTCGCCTCTCGTACCAATGAGATATCGCTCCCAGAGTCAATTAACGCTTGGCACATTTTTTTCTCGTTTTATTTTTATTGGGTATGTTCGATTTAGGATTCGCAATGCAATTTGCACATGTTTGCAGGTTCGGTAATTGTTTCCTTCTTTTACCGTGCATTTTGTTCGCTATATGCCCAAAATTGTTACATTTTAAAACACATTTTGGCCTTACGTTTATTTGGACAGTTCTTAGCTGTCGTGTTCTGGCAATCCACACGTGTTGCAACGAGGCTTCTTTGTTTTAGCGGATGCCTCTTCCTTTCTCTTTACTTCTTCTTTCTCTTACCATAGTTCAACTTCCTTCCAGCCTTTTTCTTTTCTGTTTAAATATCGCGTTACATTGACGGGTTTGAGAACCGAGAAGAGAATTATCTAATTTAACGTGAACCATAACTGAGAACCGTAAATTCCTCGTACAGTTTTTGCATTCGCGTACACGACATTCCAGAGACTCTCTGATGCGTAGATCGGTACACGTACCAATACAGGTTAAGAAGAACCACACACGAGTTTGTTTTGCTCTTAGTCACGTGATCGACCCAATATGCTTGGGATCGATCGTCGAAGATCCATAAACAGAGAGGGTATCGGGAAATATTAAAATTGAGAAGAGATAGATACCGAAGAGCAGGGATAGCGCCGCGAGAGGGTGATTACCCCTCCCGTGGCCGTGACTGCGGATGTCTATTCGCTTCGTGGATTCGAATTCTACGGTCCTCGCAGCGAGCAGGGATCGACGAACGAATCCGCTCCGGCGACGAAGCCAGATTCTCCGAAAAAGGTTCTGAGAACGCAAGAACCTTTCGTTGAGACTAATCGAATGCTGCTCGCAATTACCATTAAATCGGTGAGGCATTTTCCAGCCTCCGATTAGAAATGACTATATAAATCTCGCCGAAGTTCTTCACGTAGCGCTTGTGTTTCGCGGCCGTGAAAGGCGAATCGAGGAAACTCGGCTCCCGCTTTGTCGAGATTTCAGTCCAAACAGACTGTAGGTTTTCGTCTCAGCTTCACGTAGCGCTTGGAGTTTCTGCGGCCGTGAAGCGAATCGAGGAAAATCCTCGTTTCACGTGTCGTCGATAACTCCAGTCCCGTTGCCAAAGGGCTAAGGCGCCCAGTCAGTGCTGACGGCTCCACGGACTGCTGCATTTGACGCGGTCGAGAGGCTGACTTTCCAACGTCTCGCTGAACTCAGCGGTCGTCAGGGAAGTACAGTTTCAGCCAGTGGCTACGGCCTACTCAGTACTGACCTTCACACGGACTGCTGCATTCGGTGACGCGGTCCGTGTGAGGCTGATTTTCTCCACGTAGCGCTTGAGCTTCGCGGCCGTGGAAGAGCAAATTGTCGCACGTACTGCTGCATTTGACGCGGTCGTGATAGACATTGAATTGTCCGCACGGTTTTTGAATTTTCACCCCCAAGGTAACCTTTGGTCGATACCCCGGTGGGCTGTTGCCGTTTCTCGTATCGGAGCTGGAGAAACCGGATTCTTCCCGCTTCCCGACACGCTCGAGCAACGCATCGCCTTGACCGCCAGTGTACGTACCCTGTGCGCAGAGCACCGCAAAAGAGCACCGTGGTGTACGCTCCTTTAAACGTAAGACGTTTCCCGTGCGCCGTTAAGGGCTACACCACACCGCGCCTTGTGCGCATACGAGAACAGTAGAAAGCCTGCGGATTTGAGCAACATTTGGAGCCTTACAACCTCCACCTCGTTGTCCACATTCCTGCGGCATTTCAACCACCGCAAAAAAGCGGAATTGAGAAATTAAATGTCTTCTTCCGCATTCCTGCGATCGAACGTTTCTCCGTTTACGAGAACGTTCACATATACAGTCCCACATAGAGCATCACGCTCAGTTCGACGAGCACGGTTCTGTTATTCCCGCTCCTGGAGTGCGACTAGCACAGACAGGAAGGCGATGCGAAAATAAAGCGAGACGGAGCAACGCAACAAAGCGTTACAAGGTATTAAAATCCAGCCTTGTTCTTTCCCTTGTTACAGACCGAACAACGAGGGCTGAGGGTGAAGAAGACGGCAGCCGTAAGGTTTGTCCCCACAACGTCTGGCTGACGTCGAGGTGGTTTTTTTTCCTATTCTTTTTTTTGTTACTAATAAATTAAAATTTAAAATAAATAAACGGCTTGGCCGCGATAAGCGACCAAGCGAAAATATAAATCAAGTGCATCAATTTTTAATATACTTTCTTTTCCTAAATTATTTTTTTTTTTTTTTTTTCGCTTTCCCTCGTAATCCTGGACGTTAGACCAGGAGAAAACTCCTGGCATTCTAACACTTTCTATTTTATCGTCATATTTCCTAGATTAGCTTTCAATTCTTTTATCGTATGTGACTGATACAGAATAGCCTTGTTATATTCTCTGTCCTGAATTCCATTTAATTATGTACTCGATAAGGCGCACCTTCTTCGACGTTACCTTCGCTGGCTATTTCGCGCATCGAATATATATATTGATCGTCCAGTTTTCTTGAGGACAATCTTTTCCGTTGATACAGTTCTGAATGTACCCACAGCACTGTTTATCTCCGTTTTAAATTCTTTTTCAATCAACATCGCTTACGCAATTCTCCCCCATGATCGGATACCTTCCTCTGCCGTGATAAATTATTTCGCCGACCCTCGTAACGTGCGTTCTGCGTAAATCAGCATCTGCAGATCGTTCCATTGCAATAACATTTACCCATGTCTTTGAAATCTTGGATCCATTTTTTGATAGGTAACTTATCGCTGTCGCCTGCAAGAAATACGGTATGGACTCCTCAACATGCTTTAATTGTAAAAAATACTGGATTGTCCGCTGCACGCTTTTCCCATCAGTCTGCCCTTATAGTATTGCTTTACTTCCGGTCTTATCAAATTCTTCATCTTCACTCTCTCTTCTGAGTCTTCCTCAGATTCTTCAGTTTCTTCTTCTATGTCATCTGCTTGCCTTTCATGTAGTTCTTTAATCTTCTCTCTTAAATCTGGCTTTTACCTGCTCGCTTTCAGGTCCTCAGTCTCGCTCTAACCTTTTGCGTGAGTTCCACTGATTTTCATTTTGTCGATTTCTTTGCCTTTTGATTTCTCTTCTTTCATGCGTCGCAATCTCGCTGGCCATTACGGTTTTCTTCGCTGTCGTTATTTCCGTCGTCCGTTTTTATCCATTTCGCTTCTATTTTTTCACTCACAAGTCACTTTTTCCACTTTCTGTTTTTCGGATTCGCTCACACCACTGATTCGCCACTAAGCCGTTTTCACTTCTATCACTTTATCACTTTATGCAGCTTTGTGGTTACTTCGTAGTACGACCGCTCGAACTTTTCCACTTTTAACCCGTTTTCTCGACTATCACTCTCGGCGGACGAGCCCCCATTTGTAGGATGTGGTAGAGAGGGGTGACGAAAAAGACAGTAATTTGCACCTAACCACTTAAATGGGAGGAACAATATTTAATGAGAATCAAAATAGGTAATCTGATGGACTTTACACGTGCTTTTTCTTTGACTCACACCTTAGCGACTGACTCGTCGCAGACGAACAGGACGATCGTCCACTGTCTCCTCACGCACACACATTGGCAGCATACGCGCTCCCGGCGCGCACTCTACTTTGTAACATTTCCCTCACTAAATACAATAAAAATCATGATACGGTCCGGTACGGTAGTTTTGTAAGCTAGTGATAAACGGTATGATAAATGACTGAAAAATCGAAGGTGAGTAAAAAGTAGTTTTTTTAAAATGACTATAGACCGATAGATTATTATAGAGAATTTCATGCAGGTCTCGAAAGTAAATAACAAATGAAAAGAGTAATTTATTAAATAGAGTGTCTGAGAGATATGTATATTAACTAAAACAGAATAAGAAAAATTAGGAGATAACATAAAACTTAGATGGAGATAAAAAGGATTGTAATTTTAAATGTAATAGGTAAATGAATATTAGCTTAGCAAGTATCTGATTAAAATGCAATAGTTAATTTAAATCCGAAACAATTCGTTACTCGTTTTGTTTTTCCAGTTACGCGACCGACCAGGAAGATTCTAAGGAATCGACGCGTCCGCTATTCAAAATATTGAGAGGACAGAAAAACACGGTTCTTTGGAGGTTTTCGGTAAAGTCACGCGAACGATTAATTAACGTTCAATTTTGGAAACAAACGGTTTAAACGCCCGAGTTTAGAGTAAAGGTACGAAAACTCTATAATAGGACGAAGAGACGGACGAGAGACACGGCGACAGCGCCACGTGAACCGGAAGACTTTCCCACTCCCGCTCACTTTTTGGCAGCTCGGGCTCGTCCGTCACTTCGCTATCAACCACTGCCACGAGCACTTCGGTATACGAACACGCTCAGCAGTCGCATCAAACGAATAATTCGAGCAATCCGACCCAGTCAGAGTTCTTCGGACTACCACCTCAGGTTGCAAAGGAATTGTTCGCGAGGATTATCGTATCGAGCCAGTCGGTACACGACCGAGCTATATAATCAGACTTTATTTAATTCGGAATAGACTCGAAGTAATTCCGAGAGTGCTTTCCTGGGAAGCGATCGCATAAACAGGTGTGGGAAGAGAACCTGAGGTGGAATCAATCGTTTCCCCAGGATGAAGAGGGCTAAAGCTCATCCCAATTTATGGGTGCGAGGTTCTTCGCGCTTTCTGTAGTGCACGACTCCATAATCCAGGTGTGGGAAAAACCCCTGAGTGGAATCATCGTGCACTAGAGGATCGAGGTACAAACTCCTTCCTCCAATTGACTGTCAGAAACGGCTTCGAACCCACCATACAGGGGTGAATAATACCCTGGGTGGATTTGCCGTCACGGGAAGGTTGCTGGACAAACTATTTTCGCTGAAGCAGATTGAATTCAACGATCTAGCCAGCATGCAGCAGGCCACTGTGGAATGCACAGAGACTCTAGCTGCATTAAGAAAAAGGGGCACGTCCGAACAGCTAGTAGAGATGGATGCTAGCGTACTGGACGATACAACATTTCACCTGAAATTGGAGCTGGAATGGCAGAGATCGCCTCGGCCTCTCGACTCACTACCCGATGTTCGAGGCTGTCCGCATCTTCGTCGATCAGCACGCGCACGCTCTGCTTTCGATGGAGGAGGCCCGTCGAGAGGCCGCGCTCGCCCCGGAAACAAATGCCACGCACGCCAGAAGCCCATCGACGCTCGACCAAAAAGCGTCGCTTGAAGAAGCCGCTGGCAAACCATAACGTCGTTATGGGAACCGACTCGGCCCCAAACCTGAGACGCCTGGGCAAGTTCCCGCAAACGACGGGCGAACCAAACAAATCCCGGATGCCAGTATGCGGATTCTGCACTGGGAGCACCACAGTCTGCCTCCAATGCACCAATTTTCAAGTGCTGACGCCAAAATGCGTCACCATTACTACGCTGCAGAACCGCATGGCCTGTGCGCTATGCCTCGCATTTTCCTCTCACTACGGTATCCACAATGTCAGAGACCCCAGGTATGCTGCATCGGTGTAGGGAAGCATCCATACCCTCCTGCACTATCGCGATGGACTGCGGGAACAAAGATAATCCGAGGCCCGCAGGCGCAAAGTGCATACGGCCCAAGCGTGACGAGAGCGATTACAGCATCGCTCATCCACGAAGTACGGCCGTATCGAGAAGCCGAGCGAAAACCTTCGACTTCCGAAGGCCTACAAGAAAATCGGCCTCGACGGCATCACACACTGTACCGCGCTCGGTACAGGCGCTACCGGAGGACCGTGCTGCTAACCACGGCACGAGTACGCGTGTTCGGAGAGCAACGAAGTGCATCGCGGAATCAGCGCGAGCACTGTTAGACGCAGGATCGGAGACGTCACGATTTTCGTCTCCGCAGGTCTGGCAAACGACCTCCGATTGAAACGCGTGCGTACCCCAGCCACGGTATCCGGGCTTGGGGGCGGCCAGACGCAGCAAATAAAATATAGCGTCGGTTTAAACCTCAGCTCGATAAACGAGTCCGAAACCGATATGTGTCGCTGCAAGCGTACGTCGTGCCGGAAAATCACGACCTACCGCAACACGTTGGCGAACGCGCGTGTTTGAGTGATGCCGTTTCGAGGTTTACCGTTAGCCGATCCAGAAGCCAGGGCCGATCCTACGATCGAAATTCTGGTCGGAGCGGATTTATAATGCTCCAGGTGATCTCGTTCCGGGATTCCGACGAAGGGGCAAATGATGGTCCGATCGCCCAAGAACGGCGTTTGGCTGGGTTATATCCGGCCCTATAGACGTTGAAGGCGACGGCCAGGAATACGGTAAGAACGCTGCATTGCACCGTTCTCCGAAGATCGCTGGATTACGCAGATTCGACGATTCTGGGAAACCAGAAGAAATCCCCACGACCTCGGTGATTGCGGTCAAGGCGGAAAAAGAGTGCGAAGCACTCTTCCGAAGAACAACCGTCGAACGGGACAAAACCGGACGGCTTTATAGTCCGATTGCCCTTGAATCACCCATGCTGGAGACCGGACCGAAGCGTTCAGGACACTCTGTTCCACACATAGCGCTGTACGCTCTCGCGAGGATAAGGCGTAAACTGGGAGGCGGATACGACCCTCGACAGAGAGATACTCCTGAGTTCCACTCGCGAATTACGAGGTCAGCAGGTCACATGACTCGGCTTGAGGCCGATTGACCAGTATCGACTGTACATTCCGCATCGAGCGGTCGTACGCTTTACGGAAAGTGCGAAACGACCAAACTGCGAGTTGTGTTCAATGCAACCAGCCATGGAACGGTCGGAGGGCGATCCCTAAACTTTTGACTGTCCTGCATGTAATCGGGACCAAGAATTACAAGAACACGATATTCACCTCGGTTTTAACGAGGTGGCGTCTATATGAGGCAGACGTTCTGGTGGCACAGATATCGAGAAGATGTTTCAGGCAAATCCTCGTCGCCCCACAGGACCGTCGTTTCCAATGCACGTCGTATAGCGCGCGTCAAACGACGAAAAGCCTCAAAGCTTTCGGAATTGAATTACCGTAACATACGGTACGGCGTGCGCCCCATATTTAGCGATGCGTACCCTCCTCGAATTAAAGAGAACGGCAGGATGGAGAGAGGTACCTCTCGCCGCTCCGATCCTCGAAGGGAAGGGACATATACGTCGACGACGTATTTATGGGAGCGTCAACAAAACGCCCCTGCTGGAGAAAATTCGCAGAAGCAGTCTGCCTGATCTCACTGCAGGGCCAGGAATGGGTCAAGTTGAGGAAATGGGCTGGAAACTCCGCGGGAAATTATTGCGGAACATCCCCAAGGTGCTCATCTCCACGCCGCATTAGACCTCACTCTGTTCGACGATTCCGAACTAAGAAAGTAGCTTGGCTTCTACGATGGATCCCATCCGGAGACTACTTCCATTTCGATCTGCAACGGTTTCGCAATCCGTCTGCGTTACCGATGACAAAGAAATTTGTTCTCCGGAGATCGCGAAGCTCTTTCGATCCCCTCGGCTGGTTATCACCAGTCGTAATCCGTCTCAAAAAGTTCTGATGCAGTCCCAATGGCTGGAGAAAATCCAGTGGGACGACCAAATTTCCACGGACACGCAAAAAACGTGGAACACGTTTTGCAGGGATTGGAGCAGTCTCAAAAAGAACTAAAATTCCCGAGATGGATCCAATACCCGGAGCCGACTTGCAGATTGCACGCAATGGAACTACACGGATTCTGCGATGCGCCCTATCACTCGCTGCCTATTCGGCCGTCACTTACTTACGGGTGACGACGAAAATAATGACGTGAGTAGGTGTATAAAGGGGGTTCTGAGCCAATGGTCCCAGAGAGGGTGCGGGGAGGGGAGGGAGATCTGAGGCCAGGGAGTGGGGTGGGGAGGCCCGACCGTTGGGGGGAGCGCTGTGGTGGGGGTGGGGGTGAATTAGGTCGGTAATGGTAGTATCAACGGTTGGTAATTAGGTCGGTGAATTGGTATCAATGGTTGGTTAATTATCAGAAAGAGATAATGATGTCAGATGTCGGTAAAGGGGGAAAAGAAATTAAGATAAATCTTTTTACTATTTTTTTATAAAGTGATATATTTAATCTTTATTACAGATTCAGTAGGAGAGTATAAATTATTTTAGTAGTGTTTATCAGAAAGAGAGTAATTGTCAGATGTCGGTAAAAGGGGGGAAAGATATTTTTGCTATTTTTTATAAAATTTATATATTTAATCTTTTATTACAATTCAGTGAGAGTATAAATTATGTAATTACAAAATTAGATATATTTTTTATTTAATTATTAATATTAAATCCATATTATCTATTTATATAATTATAAAATTAATTAATCATATTATCCACTGCAAATGTCAACAGCTCGCAATCCGCAGGAGAATTTTTATCATAATATTCACGAAGGATTTTGACGGCCTCATGTTTATGCGCAATACTGTTCCGTTTTAATATAGTTACAAATTGTTTATATTTCTCGCTGACATAGTGCGTATTTTGACACAGCCACGAATACGCGTGCTCGACACACAGTTCCAGTTCGAATAAAATAATACAGTCGATGGTTTCATATACATGCAGGCATCATACAATTTCATTTGCACAAGGTTCATGCCACGCATTGTAACCACTGTAAGCACCAAATCACAAATCGTTAATGACGTTGGAGAAGGAGCTGATTTTACATGTTGTTCGATATCCTCGCGTTTCTGGATCAATGTCGTCCATGTCGAGTGTGGCAACAACAACACATTTCCTCGAGTATCGCCAAGAATAATTTCCACAGCGGACACAGGTCCTACCGCGATTCTAATATCCAGGTACTTGTATGCCGTGGATGTGAGGGCAAACCTCCTCCCCAGTATATAAGGCGTCGAACGTTGTTTATTGCTATCGCAACACATAGAAAAAGTATGTAAAGAATGAAAGGTAAGTAATAACGCTAAGGAAATGATGATAATAACACTTACTCGCGACTTATGCACACCGTTTCGCGAGAAATGTAGTAATTCATGTTTGTAGAATCCATAACGTTTCACGACGACGGCGACGGCGATACTATCAAAACGAGTGTGCAGCACATAAAAAAATATGTGTATCATGCGAAGCGGGTGGGGCATAGTGCGGGGGGGAGAGGAATTTTTGATGTCACGTGTTCTTCTGCGAAAAGTGCAATGTTTGCAAATACCTTTTATATTACCATGAACACGTGCAAAAATGCAACCTCAGCAGAACGTATAACATTGACGAGCATTATGGGCGCGGGAAAGGAAATTAGATGCCTTTAAAATATGATATATTTATTAAAGCAACAAATGATTATAAAACATTACTTTTATGGATCCATGAATTGTGCGAGTTATTGAGTCTTAGCCATTTACGTACACACTGTTCCCCTTCTTACGTAATACTTTTTCAACCAGATACACGTCGGAATTAGCAACTCGTTGCAACTCGCGAAAAAGTGCAAGTTATGCAAAAGCGTTTACAGATTACCTTGAACACGTCCAAACTTGCAACTTCTACAAAGCATATAACATTGCAATCGACGACGAGGATTTCTTTAATATATCAGGAGCATCACCGAGAGCATCATCAGGACACAGATTTTTGTAATATGTCGCAAGCATCACCGAGAGTATAATCGGGGCACAGATTTTTGTAATATATCGCAAGCATCATTGTGTACGGCAACGCAAAAACGGTAGTATGAGTCATCAAGAGCAGGAGCTGTACGAGCAGGCCGCTCAATTAAGGTCGAAGGATGAATACAATTTATGGGAACATCGATTTTGATGATTATCTCAATTCGTTGGAGGAACGAAGTCGAATCAAGAGACCGCGACTCTCAATCGGTGAAAAACAATCGCTGATTGCTCGTATCGCTAGATTGGAAAGTCTGAAAGATTCGACACGCATTCGATTTGTACATGTGGGTGCTGGACACAGTGCAAGACTCAGATGGCGTGAAATTGATACGGCTTTCGTTAACCGTATATTGACCGGTGTGGTGATAAATTCTAACCACATAGAGCCCCGCAATTTTCTCGAAGATGCTAGGGACATTGTACTCAAATCATGTGTGGAATATTGTGCTGAAACATGACAGTGTAAAAATAAATACTATATTTAACGGTGAGATTTGTGGCTGGTAATAAATGTGCAAACAAAAGTGTTAACACAAAAAATTGTGAACTGTTTCGCTTGTCTGACCTACGCGAATGGTATGATTTTACGCGTCATCGAACCCATTCTAGCATCCTTCGACGAGTTTCAGGAACGCGATAGTGGTGGGCGCTGTCGCGTATACTTAATTTAACTGTTAATGCAAATAAATTTATGCCGATGAAGGCAGGATGTACCATACAATTACCGCGTGAGATACAACTAAAGAAAGCTGTAATCAGCGTATGCTCGACGGACAATGCATGTTTCGCATGGTCAGTGGTGGCTGCTCTGCATCCAGCCAAAAATCACATATATCGGGCATCGACATATCCTCATTATACAACAGTGTTGAATATCCAGGATATTGAATTTCCAATGACTTTGAACCAAATTAAAAAGTTTGAACATGTTAACAACATCTCCATCAACGTCTATACCATTGAGAATAAGAAGGTGCTACCGATACGAGTCGCCGATAAGAAGATGGAGAGGCATGTCAATTTGTTGTATTTAGAAGGAGCAAACGGCGTGGGACATTTCGCATGGATCAAGAATTTATCTCGTCTCGTGAGCACGCAATTGAGTAAACATAATGGTCGAAAATACTTTTGTGATAGGTATGTATAAAATAAATTTTTAAATATTTTTCTTAGATAAAAATTATGTCTCTTATCGCAGATAAATCCAAAATTATGTCTCATATTGCAGATGCTTTGCACTACTTTAGTTCAAATGAGAAGCTGGAAGCTCACACCATGGATTGTGAGAAGATGAATGATTGTGCAATCATATTACCAAAAGATGATGGTAGGAAGTGGCTCAGCTTCAGCAACTACAGCAGGAAAGAGCGTGTTCCGTTTATCGTGTATGCCGATCTGGAATGCATCCTGAGAAAAGCGGATACTGATCGAGAAGCGCCAAGATACACATACCAGCATCATCGTGTATTTAGTGTGGGATACTATGTGCGGTGCTCGTACGACGACTCGTTATCTACGTTTCAATATCGTCGCGATCCTGACTGCGTGTCATGGTTTGTGAGACAACTCAAAGATTTGTCGCATCGTGTAAAGTCCATTTTATCGACCAATGTACCCATGGAAAATTTGTCAACTGAACAATTGCAAAATTTTAATACTGCAGCACACTGTCACATATGTGAAAGACCGTTTGCACAAGATGACAAACGGGTACGCGATCATTGTCATTTGACCGGTCGGTACAGAGGCCCTGCACATTCAAATCACAATCTAAATTATAAAGACGCATTTGTCATCCCCGTGGTTTTTCACAATTTATCCGGTTATGATTCACATTTTATTATCAAGGAGATAGCCACGGCATTTGAGGGCGACGTCACTGTATTGCCGATAACAAAGGAGAAGTACATTTCATTTACAAAATACATTGAATGCACGGATGAAGAATGGAACTCGCGCAAGCGCATAAAATTGCAATTCATCGATTCGTTTAAATTTTTAAATACAAGTCTCGAGAAATTGGCATCTTTTCTCAGTAAAGATAAACTTCAAATTACATGGTCTGAGTTTCAAAATTTATCTACGGAAGATTTTGATTTATTGACACGGAAAGGGGTGTTCCCGTACGAGTACATTGACTGTGTCGAAAAGTTGGAGCAATCATGTTTGCCATCGCGCAATTCATTTTACAGTTCCTTGACTGGCGATACAGTATCCGAAAATGACTACGAACACGCCGTCAACGTGTGGACGCGGTTCTCCATTCAAACGCTCGGCGAGTATAGCGATTTGTATCTAAAGACTGATGTCTTGCTGTTGGCAGATATTTTTGAAAATTTTCGCAATAGTTGCGTCACAAGTTACGGACTCGATCCCGCGCACTATTATACTCTGCCAGGTTTTACGTGGGATGCCATGCTGAAGCATACACGTATCAATTTTGAACTTCTTACCGATATCGACATGGTCCTATTCATCGAACGTGGTATACGCGGTGGTTTAAGTCAATGTTCCAACAGACGCGCACGAGCCAACAACAAGTGCACATGCAGTCGTACGATGCATCGCAACCGTCGTCATATTTAATGTATTTCGATGTAAATAATTTGTACGGCTGGGCAATGTGTCAACCATTGCCATACGCCAATTTTCAGTGGGTCAACAACAAAGATATAGATGTAATGGCCATAGCGTTAGACTCAACGATGGGGTATATTTTGTAAGTCGATCTGGAGTATCCACAACATCTGCATGAGGCACACACATATTTACCGTTCTGCCCAACGCGCGATAAACCGCCCGGCAAGCGCCAGGAAAAGCTCCTCGCGACTCTATACGATAAGAATCGTTACGTAATACATTACCGCAATCTGCAGCAATGTATTCTTCACGGCCTTCGCGTAACTGAAGTTCACCGCGTATTACAGTTTTCACAATCGCCATGGCTTCGCGATGACTTCGAACTAAATAGACAGTTTAGATCTCTTGCCACTACGGATTTTGAGTAAAATTTCTACAAGTTAATGAACATTGCAGTGTTTGGTTAAACTATGGAGAATGTGCGCAATCATGTAGATGTAAAATTAGTAACAAAATGGGAAGGGAGATATGGTGCGGCGGCATTGATCGCTAAACCAAATTTTCACAGTCGCAGCATATTTTCGGAAAACTTAGTTGCAATCGAGCTGCGCAAACTGTCCGTAAAATTGAACAAACCAATCTATGTGGGTATGTGTATACTAGATATATCTAAGGTTTGTTTGTATGAATTCCATCACGACTACATGTTACCCACACATAGCGATAAATGTAAAATTATGTACACCGATACAGACAGTTTAATTTATCACATCGAGTGTGACAATATTTATGAACTTATGATACGTGACATTGCCCGATTTGACACGAGCGATTATCCTCAGATAATCGATATGGTATTCCGCTTGTCAATAAGAAGATACCAGGTTTAATGAAAGACGAAAATAATGGTGCGATTATGACCGAATTTGTTGGACTGAGAGCAAAGATGTACGCCATGCAAGTCGATGGCAAGAAAGATACGAAGAAGGTGAAAGGTGTCAAGAGTAATGTTGTAGCACGAACTATAACATACGATGATTATGTGCAATGTTTGATGGGCGAGGTTGAAAAGATTTGCCACCAATCGTGTATAAGATCCACGTTGCATGAAGTGTACACGATATCAGAAACAAAAATTGCTCTGAGTCCGCACGACGACAAACGATATATTGTACCATATTCAACCGAGACCTTACCATGGGGCATTATAAAATACCGTCTTAGGCGCACCAGTATACATATGTTTTGTAACTCAAACACAGACCTCGGTAACATTGTCTCACGATGATGCTCTCGATTGCGAAAGAACGCAAAATTTGCAGAATGCTGTGGGAGAAGCTTGGAGCATGCAATTCTACTAACGTTAGCAGATACAAGCGAGTACCACCGCTGTTCCTAAGAAGACCAAGTCCTCCCCCCACCTGAATAATTTACTATATAAACCGTTGTACAACCAGCCCGCGTCATTTTTTTTCAAAAAGTGTATCTGTGAAAAAACGTAAAAGTAAAAAACAAGTGAGGAGTGAAAAAATGGTTGCAGATAGATGGGACCTCGGTATGTAAGCAGATAGAATTTATTTTTTATCAAAATAGTCCAACATAATATTCTAATATGAACATTCTCATCCCACAGCCGGAATCATCACCTATGATGATCGACACATCAGCAATATCTCATCAGACAACGCACCTGTTTGCGGGGAGGCATGTGTTGGAAAGACACCGATGAGGGAGTTCGAATATGCGAAGGGTGTTTTCATACACTTCCGCCACGGGAAGCTGCGGAATACATAAGAGAGCCCGATGCATCTGCTAGTGGCGGGCTATGCATCGGGCCCATGCCCTAGCCACCTGTAGGCTATGCCACAGCCGCATGTATTCGAGGGGTAATTTTGAGAATTGTGTAACGTGCGTTACAGCAGTATTACATACCCCGCCCATGGCAATACCAGCGTGTCCAATCATTGTATGTGATTATTAATATATTTTTTCCATTATAAACATATATGCAATAAAAAACAATTTATATACATGGTACTATGATCAATGTCACTACACCGCATCTCCCCCATCCCTCATCACACATCTCATTTCATTAACTTATATAATATGTTAAAATACATGGTTCAAAATGGCATGAGACACGTTCAAAAGTGGTACCCCTACATTGTTAACTGATATGGGAGTAGTCGAATAATCGGTTTTAAAGAAGAAGGAGAAGTGATTCATGTAGCCAATGATACGATGCATGGAAGAATGGAAATTGTCAACAAAGATTTCTGAAGAACATGAAGAAAAAAGACATCCTATTTTTTGCAACAACTGATATGGAGTAGTCGAATAATCGGTTTAAAAGAAGAAGGAGAAGTGATACGGCTTTAGCAATGATACATGCAAGGAAGAATGGGAGATGGTCAGCAAAGATTTCGAAGAACAAAGACATCCTATTTTGCAAGCTATGCATCTTTCGAGATATACGTTTACATGCATGAGCCTGGAGATGCAGCGAGATCAGTTCTCAATCGACATTCGACGGATAATTACAGCGCAATGGTTAATACGCGAATTATACCGGCATTTGAAGGATTGCCCCGGCGAGGCGATGAGGAGGTATGTACATACCAATGTTTATGGCATTTATTACATGCGAATATTATATCAGTTATTGTGGGTTGTAGAACGATCCGTCTCCACCGCCCTCCCCATCGCCGCCGGAGACGCCGACGCCGCCGGCGAACTTGCGCGAGCGGGTGGAGAGAATGCATTTCTTTTTTCCACATTTCCGGTGGCCTAGGATGCTGCAACCATTTGACAGCGGCGATAGGCCACTAAGGTTGCCCCATAGCATCCCGCGGCTTGCGTCGCCACCGCTGTCGCTGCCGCCTCCGCCGGAGGATTAATTTTTTTTATTTATTTATTTTTTGTATTTTTTAATCAATCTTTCATACCTAACAAAATATATATTCATTTAAAACATATATTATTTCTCCAATTTTATTTCACCCTGTCTTCCACTTTCTCTCCTCGCATAATTCTAAGATTCGACGTTTCAAAAAAAAAAAAAAAACAATATAATATCATTTAAAACATATATTATTTCTCCAATTTTATTTATTTACCCGTCTTCCACATTCTCTCCTCGCATAAATCTAAGGCTGGACCGTGTACGAAGGAGGGGAAAGAAATTAGATCTTTTTAATGATGTAAATTGTTTTAAAAATACATTTATTTCTGATTTTTAACCACCAATTATATAATTTGAATACATTTTGTAAAGCGCAAATCTTTCTTTTTTTTTGGAAAAACAATCCTTTTCATGGATGCTACATCGAAATGTATTATCGCTATCAAGTTCTCCTAAACGACCGATATCTTCATATACAGCATCCATGGTCTCGATTGGCACATGTTCCTCCACCAAATCTACCAACCAGTCTCGTTTTTGGGATCCTTTCACATATACGAGAGTACTTGGATCGTCACCCACAACTGCCGCTGTAATCAATTGTTTTGCTTCGTGGTGTGGAACGAAACCATCCTCATTCCATGACAATCCATGGATGTTCTTCGTCACCCAAGCAGCCTGGGATTTATCGGCTACAGACAACGCACTCCAAGTAAATGGTCTTTGGAATATATAGTGTGCGATAATGCTTCCTTTTCTCAGCACTGCAACTTCCTTTACGACAAACTTGTCGTTGTGGGAAGAAATCCTTGTATGTCAACAAACGTTGGTACCATCGCAACAATATCTTTGAAACTATACCGCAATATGATGTGCCCAGCTCTTAAATACTACAGATACTGCTGATGCTGCAATTTATGTGATTCTGTGCACAACGTTGGACAGTGGACAGTATTCGACGACACGACCATGCAAAATAAGACAATACGCAGTAGTATTTGTTGGTACGTTTTCTTTACAATCAAATTCTATTCGCACATCTACGGTTGCGCTCTTGATTGATTCGTTCTGTCGCGAGCAATCGATTACTACAAATGGTCCATACAACGAAAAGTTGTCTCTGTTGCAAAGCGTTTCGTAACAGTCGTATCCGTAATAAGCTTTACGAAAACGTGCATACATATAAAAAAGAATAGCATATCTGTTTTGATCAAAATCGATATTCAAGTCATCGTATGGATAAAAGTCAGAGTTTAGATAAAGTTTCACGTTGGTCCAAGTTAGCATGCATCGAAGTTGCTCGCATCTTGAGACATGATGTTCTTTCGACCAGTCTGCAGCGCAACAATTACGTATCGCGGTTTCTCCAGCTGAGTTGCAGTTTTAACGGCCCACGAATGTTTAGTTGTACTTTGCAATAATGGGTACTCGTAAAGGTCCCACGAACGAAAAACTCATGCTTAGGTATTGCCCGTTTTCCAAAATCCGCAACATCGATAGTTTATTCGTATCGCGTTCAGTATAATGCGAGGCATTCGCCACTGTATCTTTAGTAATTCGATCTCTGGCTCCAGCGCGGAATTTGCAACGACGCTGTTGTTATCGCTGCGAGCGCGTATAAGAATGAGCTCATGACGAGCATTGATTACTATACGCTTGTAATCTTCGCAAAACCCAACAACATGTTTGGTGGTACGCAAAAGTTAAAGTAACCTGTCGGTATGTTTGACTGTGTGACCCATCCTGCATTCCGTAAAATTAACGATTTATCAAATGTTGAGGACACGAAGGTTTTGATGGTACTTGTTATTCCAACGTTTCTGTTACGATCGATCTCCACACCATTGAGTTCATATCGAATTTCATCAAACATAAACGCAACACAATTATTTCCGAGATATGCTTCCAACTCCTTGTTTGGCTTCTTTACTGTGAATCTTCCTTCAACGTATAGAAAGCTCTCAGCTTGGCAACGTGCATAAATCCTGCTGTTGTATAGGTATTCGTATCTCATCGCTGTGTCCAAACGTTGTGTTGGCGTATGGGTTGTACGTATGAGTCTCCATCTTGACGATGCTGTCGTCAAAGATCGGTTTGCCTCCAATGTTTAAGATATTAGCCATTTCGTACAACAAACCCAACGATTTCAGAAATTCAATATTCGATGCGGTGAGTTTCGCGGGTGATCGAATTGCCTTCTCGCCTGATGGTTTTAGACAGTCAATATTCGATACAGTGAGGTGCGCCGACGATTGAATTGTCTTCTCTTTGTTTTCACGTGTTGTCTGTTTCACCTGCTCCGCTTCGTTCAGCAAAATCATCTCCTACTACAGCCGTTGTCTCCGTACATGCAGTCGAACGGTGATCTGTTCCCCTCGAAAATCGAGCAATTGACCGTCTTGATCCGCAACGCGAATCGTTAAATCCGAAATGCTTCGTGCAGTGATTGGGAGGTAAATGATCTGTGCTGGTCTTTCCGATATCTTATATCCAGGTGGAACGGTAGGCGAAAACTTCATGTATCGTGTGCACGCACTTGTTATTGCTGTAAGCACCAGCCGTCACGTTGCATTCAATGCGAATAATATTTACGTTCATTATATTGATTGGTGCATCCGATTCGTGCCATTTCCGCGGTTGTAGCACCCGATTCGTCGAAAACCCCAGCAACGAGCCGATAGTATTGGGTTTGCGTAAAATTTATGCTGTAATCACACTTGATTTCGCTCTTCATCGTATTGTTGTTGGCTCTAAGCATCATGGGGGTTCCCCTTCATTACCCTGTGAAAGCGATCGTTGCAAATACATGCGAATGTCGTCCACCTCATAAGAATCCTTTGAAATAATGATTTCCTTATCATCGTTATCGTAGTAAAATTTTTTATTCGACAAATTTATATTCGGTATAGTGTAATAAGTCTCAAAGTCCATAAGACCGAGCTCATAATCACCATTGCTCGAATCGATGGCTGGAAAATAGCTTACTACGAGAATGCTATTTTGACCGGTGAGCGTTAACGTCAGCGACATGTTCAAACGGATACTGGAGTTAAGGTGAGCAATGACTGTCCTTAAATTGATTGTCAACCGACTGCAGAAACTGTAAACATAGCTGTCCACAATTGCTTTGATTATAGCGCTGATAAGGCATGTGATTATACTCGATTACGCTATTCTTCAAATATTGTATCAGTTCCCTCGGCGGCTGAAGATTGACAAAACTATCAAAATATATGGAGTACCACCCAATGAGTACCTGGTCCTTCAACAGTATCCAAATTTACGATTCCGCTCTCGTTCCTGCGTACCGCCTCTCCCCAAAGAGGTGGGAGGGAGTCTTTCGAAGATTTTCCCCACGAAAAAAAAAAAAAAAAAAAAAAAAAAAAAAACCCCATCTGTTGGTAAAGTATTGCGCATAAAAAAACCGCTGAAATATGGAATACGCATGCGCTTTGCGAGTTGCTGTAGTTGTATGTTGGTTGTTACGCCTTCAGGCATTTTGTTACGCCTTCACGCGTTTGTACGGCGCGAGATAAAGTCCATGACCTTCCATGGCGAGATTGTGACGTTTCATTTCTTCCAGCTGACGCTGCATTGCCTTCTTATCGTTCACAGCCTTCGCGACTCCTGCCGCCCCTCCGACCAATGAGCCGAGAACCCCAATAATGGTAAAATCGGTAGGATACCGCCACGTTTTGCCATTGAAGTATTCGTTTCTTCGAACCACTCTTCTTTTTCTTTTTCAAACCCATACCGAATTTTGTCTTAGCCTTCATAGCCGCCCAAACGGTTGTAGCGGCAGCCTTTCCCCGAGACTGGAATCTCTCGCGGTAATGCGTTCTCGCGCTTTCGCTGCTAGGATGTTGTCGGCCGCGAGTCGTTTTCCGAGATCGTTATTTTGCGAATACGCTATATCATGCTCGCGGCACGCGGCGTCCAGTGGATTGATACCTTGATCGCCTCGCACCAAGCGTTTCTCTAAATGTGTCCCAGGACCACAATACTGATAACCTGGAATATGTAATTCAATCGGAAGTGTGTTTATAACGCGATTTAATAGACCTTTTCCATTTTGTGTTGTCATTAGACACAGTTGTTTATAAATTGTGATGGTCTGTCTATGTGCATTCTGCTGACTCGACAGGCTATATTTGAACACTGATCGTTCCAGCTCTATGCATCGCTATAAATAGACCAGCTCTCTCGAATGGATCTTCATTCGTATAGCACCCGATAAAATATGCAGTTTGTACGCCAATCACCTATGATCAAAGTGACTAATGTAGACAAAAGACACAGTCTGAGAAAGAGGTGCGCAAACATGGAAATATGCTGCCGACCTCTATACGCGGTATAATCTGCGGTCCATCGAATTGTGGTAAAACGAACGTGTTGATTAGTTTGTTAGAAAGTCCGTACGGCGTTCGTTTCGAAAACATATACGTGTACTCGAAATCGTTACAACAACCGAAATATCAATATTTAGAAAATATATTCTCATCGATAGACGAAATTGGTTATTTTACATTTTCGAATAACAGCGACGTCGTTCCGTCGAGCGAGGCACTTCCGAATTCCATTTTTATCTTTGATGACGTGGTATGCGATAAGCAAAACACGGTAAGAGAATACTTTGCAATGGGTAGGCACTCGGACGTTGACTGTTTCTATCTTTGTCAGACATACGCGAAGATACCGAAGCATCTGATACGCGACAACGCGAACCTGCTGATCATGTTCAAACAAGATGGTACTAATCTGAAACATGTGTACAACGATCATGTAAACACTGACATGTCATTTGAGAATTTCTGCACATTGTGTACCGCCTGCTGGCAAGAAAATATGGATTTGTAGTGATTGACAAAGACAGTGCATTATGGAATGGTCGCTATAGAAAGGATTTAATGACTTTGCAATATCGTAACATGTCCAGTTACTTCCTATACGTTGACAAAGCAGTGTTCCAAATACGAGCAGCAGCAGCAATATTGAAGATCGTGAAAGGATAGCGAAACAGATTGCAAGAACGAGCGATTTGATTCGTAGAAAGTATCGTGAATTGAAAACTGGTAAAATGGAGGAAGAGATTGCACTGGAAAAACACTTTAAGCCTGTTACTGAGCCGCTGAAGGCAATTGCCAACAACACGTTAAAAATTAATATGTACACAATAATACAGATATCGGAAGCGAGCCATTGTTCACGCCAAATATCAAGGAATCGGATAAAACACGATCACATTTATGGCTAAATCTTCCAAACCATCACAAATAAAAACCTAGATTAAGCAGTTTACTCGACGTGAATCCGATGACCTCTACACCGGTCTCTACATCGATTAGGACAGTACCAACAATAAAAAGCTCAGCAAGATTAAGCAGTTTACCCGATATAAATCCGATGGCCTCTATACCGATTAAGCCAGTACCAGCAACAAGAAGTTTAGCAAACGAAGATGTTTTTGATAGTCCAAAAAGCTTAGCAAACGAAGATGTTTTTGAAAGTCCAAAAGCAGTTTCTCGACGTCTGTTCGAAGTCGGCTGCAAACGTCGGAAGGTGAAGAAACGTTGCGGAATCACCTAGGTCCACTGAGTCAAAAATACATCGCGCCTGTATTACGCGGTGATGTGGAGGATGGTATGGATCACGTGTACGGTGTTTATCTCGACAGTGATGGACCGATGCTTGGTAATAAACGTGTTGACGTGGACAATGCCGATAACATAATTATCGATGGCATGCGAAATTCTGGTACGCCCGGCCTTTATGAATTGATATTTTAGAAAATTCCAGATGACAACATTTATACTGAGGCTGATGAACGCAAATATAGGGAGATACTGCTGACCACGAGTGCGCATAAGTACAAACATGATTCGTATGGTAAAACATTAGGCAATAAAGGATACAAGTATAACTATGTAATCAAGCCATTATTGAAAGATAAAAAAGTTGGAAAGGGCATACCAAGCTCCATGAGATTAACTAGCAACAGGATTGATTATGTTCACTGGAACGATCCCAACGAACTCGTAGATCGGCTTCGACTGCTCGAGGCTTCGCGTCAAGCCGGTCACAATGCACATAACAATGAGATGTTATCGATTATCGAGGAGCTTCGCGAGGCAGAACTCATTATAAATTAGCCTGCACTTTTGACGATGCTGTCAATCGATATCAAAATGCCAATCAACAAGTTTGGGTCATCGTTTGGAACAGTGGAATCATACTATCGCTGGAATGGAGTAGTCAGAAACTATGTACGTGACAATGCTCTTTGTGTTGCTGGTGCCAATTACGATGCAAAGTCTCGCAAGATTCGACGGGTAGCACCACCTGTAGAGGATGGCGATGCTATCAACAAGCTGTACTTGCAAGAAAACATGGCAATTATAAAAATCGGCAAGATGAATTCGACAAGAAGATGATCATATTTCAAGATTACGTTCAGAGCTTGAAAGACCAGCTGAATCAATTGGAGAGGGGTATTATCGAATTCCGAAATCAAATACATCAATAGCTGGATGTTGGGACGTTGGGGACGTTGGGGACGTTGGGACGTTGGGACGTTGGGGACGTTGGACGTTGGGGACGTTGAGACGTTGGGGACGTTGGACGTTGGGGACGTTGGGGACGTTGAGACGTTGGGGACGTTGTGACGTCGAGACGTTGGGGCGTTTGAAGGTCGATTTGATGTTTAATAAGACGTGTACGTCAAGTCTTGGCATCAGTGGCGAGTCATACATGGCTGAGAAAAGAAATCCCCAGTATTGAGAAACGGCGTCTTGTGGAAGAATTGCATGCTCCGGCGAGAAGACATTTTCCCCGAAGACGCGTCATAGTACATGGATACGACGATCTATGGCAAGCGGACGTGGTCGAGATGCGTCCTTACACGCGGTATAACAGAGGCTTCCATTACATACTCACTGTTATCGATGTGCTGAGTAAGCATGCGTGGGCTATACCCCTCAAAACCAAGAATAGAACTGAGGTTTCTACTGCGATCGGGAAGATAATCCGAGACGGCGGAAGGTATCCGAAAAATTTGCAGACCGACAAAGGAAAGGAATTTTACAACGCAAATGTGCAAAAACTTTTGTCACAATACAACATAAATCATTATTCAACGTATTCAGTGATGAAAGCATAAGTCGTTGAGCGGTTTAATCGTACGCTAAAAAACAACATGTGGAAAATGTTTACCCTTAATGGAAATTACAAATGGATCGACTCGATTCAACATCTCGTATCAAAGTACAACGCGCGAAAGCATCGAACTATTGGTATGCGACCAATTGACGTTACACCAACAAACGCCGCTAAGCTCTTAACAACGGTGTATAGTCATGTAAAGATTGCCGCTCCGCACGATTCAAAGTGGGAGATGCGTTACGCTTTATCAAATATAAGACAATTTTTGAAAAAGGTTACACACCGAAATGGAGCACTGAAATATTTACAATCGCCGAGGTACAGAAAACTAATCCTGCAACGTATCTGCTGAAAGATGCTTATGAAAAACCAATTGCCGGAGGATTCTACGAACACGAGTTGCAACGAGTTGCTAATTCCGACGTGTATCTGGTTGAAAAAGTATTACGTAAGAAGGGGAACAGTGTGTACGTAAAATGGCTAGGACTCAATAACTCGCACAATTCATGGATCCATAAAAGTAATGTTTTATAATCATTTGTTGCTTTAATAAATATATCATATTTTAAAGGCATCTAATTTTGTTTAAATATCGCGTTAATTCGATGCGTATAAGAATAGTAAAATATTTTTCGTCACCCGGTATTGTTTTTCTGCGTATGTAACCGACTCGAGACTGTTCGACTCTCGTGTCCGCTACGCGAAAACAAGACAGGTTATAAAAACTGTCACATACGGATTTCTTCGAAACATCACGCGATCCACGAGAATTACGCGTGATTTCGAGCTAACGATTCGGCGCGTGTATAAAGAGAAGGTACGACAATAATAAGTTGGACAAAAGATGAATTCAAATTCGTCTACAGTGCCGCTAGTCGGAGATTCGCCCCTCCGAATTCGACTAACCGTGCTGGATCGTCACTCTGAATTTGGAATCGGTAGCGAGCACATCGGCATACGAACCCGCTCCCCCTTAAATTCCAAAACGGCCGACTAGTTCTGAGCTCCTCGAACTATCGGAGAAATTACCAACGTGGTACGGGAAGTTAACACGAAAAAACGGATAGGCAATCCATCCGCTAACGTCTTAACTTCCACACCCGTCATTTAATTTCAATTAAAATACGAGTCGGAAGCGCGGGGAAGGACTCGACGAAAACGGATAGGAACCCATCCGGTACCGTCAATACTTCCATACTCGCTTACCTGTTAAAAAGATCAGATCGGAACACGACCTGATTAATTAATTAATTGACTGTAAAATCTCGCAGGTTAAAATCCGAGATTTTGATTTCAGCAGTGGGTACGATCCACCTCAGCCTGAATACAGACTCGTATCCCTGTAATCAGAGATCGTGTCCGAGGTATTCAGCAGTGGCTACGACCCACCAGGTCTGAAAAAATCAAAAAAGTAAAAGAGAACACGGATCGCTGCAATCAGAGGTCGTGTTTAAGGTATCGAGGTTGACTCTCGTACCTCTCTTGTCTATCAAACGGTTCGGAACCCACAATCCAGGGGTGTATAAAATACCCTGGGTGGATTTACCACCTTCTAGTCGAAGTGTGGGACAACTTTCACTCCCAGCTTACGACGAATCGCAGAATACCTCCAAAGATCGCCAGTCTAGTACGGTCACTGTGCGTAGGACGTTAATTCATTAAGCTACGTGGTGTCAGGCCCAATCGTAAGTCGACCCAAGGGCGCGCTTGGCACACCTGCATCACACCGTGCCCGTACGCACGCAATAAGGTGGTACAGAGGGCGGTGGAGCGGGTACGGTTGCAGCCTTACAACCTCCACCCGTTACCCTCTCCTACGACAGTCAAAAACTGCAGTCGAGGAAGAAAAGAGGTTGAATCTCGTCTTCCCAAAACTGCAATAAGAAGTTTCCCGGTTTAAAGGGAACGCACAACATATACAGTACACTAGCTTAGCCGCGTAACGCGGCAGCTGAGTTTCCCGCTCCTGAGCGCGACGAGCATAATCAGGAGCGCGTGTACGTTAAAACGAGACGGAAAGCGTGACTCACGTTGCCGAATATTTACACATAGTTCCGTCTCTTTTGGTTTCAGAACAGCGTGACACGAGCAGCCGCCAGACGACGGCCAGGCGGATCACGCGTCGCCTAAATACCAACAAATGGCTGTACAAATTTAAAAGGGCCAAAAAATAAACGGCGTCGTCGAACATTCGACGACGTGAAAATAAATATAACGGGTGAGAATTACTTTTCCATCCTCCTATTCCCTCGTGATCCGGACCCCCGTTAGACGAGGTTCTCAAATCAGTGTTTGAGCCCTCCACATTCTAACAAATTTCTTTTCCCGCGCCGATAATGCTCGTCAATGTTATACGTTCTGCTGAGGTTGCATTTTTGCACGTGTTCATGGTAATATAAAAGGTATTTGCAAACATTGCACTTTTCGCAGAAGAACACGTGACATCAAAAATTCCTCTCCCCCCCCGCACCTCGCTGCCCTTGATGCATCGTTACATTTTTTTTATGTGCTGCACACTCGTTTTGATAGTATCGTCGTCGCCGTCGTCGTGAAACGTTATGGATTCTACAAACATGAATTACTACATTTCTCGCGAAACGGTGTGCATAAGTCGCGAGTAAGTGTTATTATCATCATTTCCTTAGCGTTGTTACGTATGCCGAACGTTTCGTTCCCCAATTTTTCTATACCACTTGCGTGCATTAGGAAAACGCCCTGCTACTTATCTACCCTTTGGAATGTAGAGTCAGTTCCCACGAAATGCAGCTGCTCGGTGACTAACGAAGTTCGGAGATTACCAAATATGGTAATGTCTAACGTGCATCCGAATCCTCCCCACAGATTTTTGGGTATATAAACCCCTTCGTTTCCTTACTCGGGGATCAGAATCGTACAGTTACGTTTAGAGTCAACATCACGTCTCGTTACGCTGTCCACGGTTCTGACAGTCAGTTGCATTTCGTGAGATCGGGCTACAGTACCCTTTTTGTATCAATTTTTAAAACCATATAGAATCCGTGACCCGGTATAAATTCTATTACGGCCTCTATTGTCAACCGACTTACCCCCGCATCGCCAGTGCGTCAACACCGTGCAAAAATCATTTTTAGGTAATTATAATCATTCTTACAACGCGACATAACTGACACAAGACACGTGTATCTTATTTGTTTGTTAAGAATATATCTAGTTTCATTATTAAATCAGAGTTACTTATCTTCTTTAACCCATCATTATATAAAGCGATTATTGTTAGTTAAACGTTCCCACAATAATATAACCTTACCGCTCGGGTTATATTATATCTAATAATTGAAGTTACGAGGTCAATTAACATCTCCTTAATCCAAATACAAATTCTTACAACCTAGTGGCTCCTCGATTACGCATTGAGTTCGTCCACGCAATCTAATACCATCCTAGCGGCTCCTGCTTACGCACCAGGTTCGTCCGCATCCTATAGCTCCCTGATTACGCATCAGGTTCGTCTGTGATTTATCCAACCTCCCAGCAGCTCCTCGATTACGCATCGAGTTCGTCTGCGTTTCTTCCAACCTCCCAGCAGCTCCCCAATTTCGCATTGGGTTCGTCTGCGTCGTTATTAACCATCCTAGTGACTCCCCGATTACGCATCGGGTTCGTTCACGACATTACGCCCTCCTACGGCTCCCTGGTTTCGCACCAGGTTCGTCCGTACGTGACTCCATCCTAGAGGCTCCCTGATGTCGCATCAGGTTCGTCCTCGTTATCAACTATCCGAGCGGCTCCCCGATCTTGCATCGGGTTCGTCCGTGCACCTCACTAACACATTGATACCATATTCCCTACTCTCTCTTGCACTCGCAGGCCACGCGCGCTGCAGGGCCCTGGCTCATAACAGCGTTATTACTTACCTTTCATTCTTTACATACTTTTTCTATATGTTGCGATAGCAATAAACAAACGTTCGACGCCTTATATACTGGGGAGGAGGTTTGCTCTCACATCCACGGCATACAAGTACCTGGATATTAGAATCGCGGTAGGACCTGTGTCCGCTGTGGAAATTATTCTTGGCGATACTCGAGGAAATGTGTTGTTGTTGCCACACTCGACATGGACAACATTGATCCAGAAACGCGTGGATATCGAACAACATGTAAAATCAGCTCCTTCTCCAACGTCATTAACGATTTGTGATTTGGTGCTTACGGTGGTTACAATGCGTGGCATGAACCTTGTGCAAATGATATTGTATGATGCCTGCATGTATATGAGACCATCGACTGTTTTATTTTTATTCGAACTGGAACTGTGTGTCGAGCACGCGTATTCGTGGCTGCGTCAAAATACACACTATGTCAGTAAGAAATATAAACAATTTGTAACTATATTAAAACGGAACAGTATTGCGCAGAAACATGAGGCCGTCAAAATCCTTCGTGAATATTATGATAAAAATTCTCCTGCGGATTGCGAGCTGTTGACATTTGCAGTGGATAATATGTTATACGATGCTATTAATAATTAAATAAAAAATATATCTAATTTTGTAATTACATAATTTATACTCTCACTGAATTGTAATAAAAGATTAAATATATCACTTTTATAAAAAAATAGCAAAATCTAATTTCTTTCCCCCCTTTTACCGACATCTGACAATTATCTCTTTCTGACAATTACCAACCATTGATACCAATTACCCACCTAATTACCAACCGTTGATACTAATTACCGAAATAATTACCGACACCCCCCCACCACAGCGCTCCCCCAATGGTCGGGCCCCCACCCCACTCTCCCCTGGCCCTCGGTTCCCCCCTCCCCCGCACCCCCCTCTGGGACCATGGCTCAGAACTCCCCTTATACACCTACTGACGTGTTTACGACATTAATCATGGCAAAGACACGAGTGGCTCCGATAAAAACACAGTCTATCCCCGTCCTGGAATTGAATGGGGCTGTGTTACTTTCCGAGCTCATAGTGCACGTGAAACGGTCATTCCCCATAGAAATGAGCCGCATAATCTGCTGGACAGATTCCACGATTGCACTCGCTTGGTTGAAAAAGCATGCGTCGACATGGAAGGTTGTGATAGCCAACCGTGTGTCAAAAATTCAGACCATGCTCCCAAAAGCTGAATGGCGGCACGTTGCCACGCGCCTCAACCCAGCGGATCTTAATTCGCGAGGCGTAGACGCCGCAGAACTCATTCAGTCCGAATTATGGATTTCCGGGGCGAAATGGCTTCGACAATCAGAGGAAAATTGGCCGAAATCGCCAGCCTCGCTCGAGACCGAGGAGGGTAAACGCGTATCGCATACCCTCATGGCCGCTCCGGAAAAGGAATGGAACTTAGTTTTCCGATTTTCCCAATGGAGTAAGCTACAACGTGTGACTGCCTATTGCCTCCGGTTCCGGAGGCCGGCGGTCGGAGAACGAAGGTCATTCGATGCAAAAGTTGTCGATGCAGCGGAAATCCAGCGTGCAGCGGAAAGAATTGCACGCTACTTACAGCGTACGCATTTCGCAGAAGAGTACCGGTGCTTGAAAAAGCGCAAAGGAATCTCCTCTAAAGAGCCTAAACCCTTTTCTCGACGATAAGGGAGTCTTACGAGTGGGTGGAAGGTTGGAGAATGCGACGCTTGCATGGGAAACCAAACACCCGATTATCCTGCCGAAACATCATGTGTCTAACATGATAATCAGGCAATGCCACGTGGATACGTTGCACGGGGTTTGCAATTGACCATGTACACGGTGAGACAGAAATTCTGGATCATCGGCTGCCGAAACGCGGCGCGCACGGTTATTCACCAATGCATACGATGCGTGAGATGGCAAGCAAATACCTCCACGCAAATCATGCAGGATTTAATACCGGAGCGCAGTCGCGCGGCACGACCTTACTTAAACTGCGGAGTCGACTACGCGGGACCGTATCGGGTCCGCGACTCCGCCGGTCGTGGAAAAACGGCTCATAAAGCATACATAGCAGTGTTCATCTGCTTCGCTACGAGAGCCGTGACATCGAACTCGTCCATGATTATACGACGAGTGCATTTCTGGCCGCATTAGACCGATTTATCGCCCGCCGAGGAGTTCCGTCCTGCATGTTCAGTGATAACGGAACGAACTTCGTCGGAGCAGATCGGGAATTGAAGGAACACTTCAATACGGTGTATCAAACCCCAGAAATGCGAACGAAGTGCGGTCAAAGGGCATTAAGTGGAGGTTTAATCCACCCAGTGCTCCCCACTTTGGTGGTATGCAAGAAGCCGGCGTGAAATCGGTGAAACATCACCTGAAACGCATCATCGGCGAATTTACACCCACAAGCGACGAAATGCAGACACTCCTCTGCAAGATCGAGGCGAGTTTGAATTCGCGACCGATCGCCGCTTTGAGTGACTGTCCCGAGGATTATGCCCCTCTCACGCCGGGCCACTTCCTAATAGGCGGACCGATGAATGCACTTCCGGTCGAGTCAGTGGAAAAGGAAAATCTCTCGCAGCTTACGCGATGGAGAGCGGTCCAGAAATTCCACGAGCAGCTCTGGGAACTTTGTTGATGACTTGGTTTTAGTGCAAAACCCTCTTCTCCACCCGAATCAATGGGAAATGGGACGAATCGAGGAAGTATTACCGAGCCGAGATAGGTGCGTGCGTGTAGTTAAAGTACGTAGAGTTACGTCTACATACACACGTCCGATTACACGGTTGTGTAAACTGCCCGTCGATGAGTCAACATCGACAACGGCCGGCGAAGACGCACATGGAATAAACGAAGACCGAATTCCGCTGTACCGAGTAAGTACAGCTAAACTTTTCCAATAGAAGGTTTTGTACTTCTACCTTCTCTACGGGCTTTACGCGACGTGACCGCGACCTACGCCTCCTATTCTTGTTGCACGGACCGTGCAAGGGGGGCGGTATGTTTAAATATCGAATAAAATGCGAAATTTAATTTAAATCCGAAACAATTCGTTACCCGGTTTGTTTTCGGTTACGCGACCGACCAGGAAGATTCTAGGTCGACGCGTCCGCTATTCAAAATATTAGAGGACAGAAAAACACGGTTCTTGAGGTTTTCTGTAAAGTCACGCGAACGATTAATTAACGTTCAATTTTGAAACAAGCGGTTTAAACGCCCGAGTTTAGAGAAGGTACGAAAACTATATAATAGACAGAGACGGACGAGAGACACGGCGGCAGCGCCGCGTGACGGAAGACTCTCCCCACTCACGCGCTCACTTTGGCAGCTCGTGCTCGTCCGTCACTCGCTATCAAACCACTGCCACGAGCACTTCGGTATACGAACACGCTCAGCAGTCGCATAAACGAATAATTCGAGCAATCCGAACCGAGTCGAGTTCTTCGACTACCCTCGGAGTTGCAAAGGATTTATTCGCGAGTTATCGTATCGAGCCAGTCGGTACACGACCGAGCTATGTAATCAGACTTTATTTAATTCGGAATAGACTCGAAGTAATTCGAGTGCTTCCGGGGAAACGATCCATAAACAGGTGTTGGAAGAAACCCTGAGTGGAATCAATCGTTTCCCCAGGGATAGAGGGCTAAGCTCATCCCAATTTATAGGTGCGAGGTTCTTCGCGCTTTTCTTAGTGCACGACTCCATAATCCAGGTGTGGGAAGAAACCCTGAGTGGAATCATCGTGCACTAGAGGATCGAGGTACAAACTCCTTCCTCCAATTGACTGTCAGAAACGGCTTCGAACCCACCATACAGGGGTGAATAATACCCTGGGTGGATTTGCCGTCTTCCAGTCGAAGCGGGACACATTTTTAAACCCCAGCTATCGGCGAAAGCTAGGACACGTCCCAAAATCGCCAGGGAGTACGGTCCCTGCGCGTAGGACGGAGACTCCGACAAGTAACGTGGTCTCAGGCCCAACCGTAAGTCGACCTAAGGGCGCCGTTGACAAGCCTGCACCACACAGTGCCGTACGCACTTACGAAGGCGGTGAAGAGCCGGGGACCGGCTGAAAGGTTGGTTCCTTACAACCTCCCTCCGATCACCTTCTCCTGCGACAGTCATAAATCACAGTCATAAATTGCAGTCGTGAAATTAGACGAGTAGAAATCTCGTACACGACAATAATAAGCAAGCGATTCCCGATTTAACGGGAACGCTCACACATACAGTCCACTAGCTTAGCTGCGCATCGCGGCGGCTGAGATCCCCCCCGCTCCTGGGTGCGACAAGCACAGACCAGACGAGCGCGGAAGAAAGTAAGACACACAGCGTGACTCACGTTCACAGGTATTTAACGCCTATTCGTGTCTCTTTCTGTTACAGGTTTACCAAACAGGATTTACTGCAGCGGCGTCTGGCCGGGCAGACAATTCGTATTACATAATTTCTGTTTCCAAAAGTTTACCGATAAACGGCTTAGTCGAGTCATTCGACTAAGCGAAAATTAAATTGAAAATCTTGTATTCTTTTTCCCGACGTTCCTTCCCTCACGATCCGGACCACCGTTAGGCGAGGTTTTTTTCAAACCTACTCCCCCTAACAATTTATTTTGTTACTTTGTTACCTGTTATTTGTTTTCTGTTACCTGTTTTATTGGCTTTACACCTTTTACTTTATGACTCTGTGACTCTTTTTACTATTATTACCGTTTTATTTATGCTATTATTATTATTTTATGATTTTATTTTAGTATATTCATTTCGTCTTTTTCATCTATTTGAGTTTATTATGCTGCGCCTGCATAAAGCACAGGCTTAATGTAAATATTCATCATACAAAATTATTATCATTCTATTACCATCTTATGTCACCTCGTTAGACTATTCCTTTAGTTTTTATTCCTGTTCTTTTATTCTATTTTATTTTATCTTATTTTATTTTATTTTGTTTCGGTTAAAATAAATAGATAGAATATAAAGAAAGTTTTAATCGGAGGCACTTTTGAGGGCTTGACTGCCATCTCTGGGTAGGAAATAGCCCTAGTAGATGGTAATTAGGACATAGAAAGAGGCTGGAGGGGGCGTGGTTGCAGGTCTGTAAGCGCTTCAGGCTACGAAAGATAAGTGCACCGACTGTTGGACAGCAACCGCCAACCGGTAATTGATACGAGGGCAGCACTGGGGAAAGGTAAGTACCCACCGAGGTCTTCGGCGAGCGACGGTCGGTAGGCGTCAGGCCCCCTTGGGGCGCTACTGACGGTAAATTACCGACTGTCGGTAAGTTACCCCGAACGGAGGGTAATGTGGCCCCGGGACTTTGCCGTGCAGCGATTTCTGCTGCCGGTACTTTACCCGGCGGAGGCACCATTTAACATAGGCTAGCTTCAAGTCCAGTTCATTTTATTTTATTTTATTTCATTTTATTTTATTTATTTTATTCTATTTCATTTTATTTCATTACACTTTATTTTACCATATTTTATATATTATTTTATTTTATTTTATTTCATTTTTACTACTATATTTATTCTAGTCAAATTACTTCTTTACTTATCTATTTACTCATTTTGCATCTATTTATAATTTCATATAATTCTATACTTATTTATTAGATCTTTCGTTTTGGTCAGATAATTGATTTAGTTATTTATGTATACATATATTTATTTATTTACATCCTACTTACCAGTTTTATTTATCTGGTGGCTATCTTTTATATACAAGTTTTAGTTTAGTTTCTGAGCTAGCATTGTTACAGGATATTATTTCATTCCATAACCATAGATATAGGCGACTACTATATACTTTGATTATAACCGCCGTATTATTACTCGGCCTATTTAGTTCCGACTGGCCTTACGCCTCTATGGTCATTTTTCTGGGTCCCGACAATATGGCTTTGTGCGTTTTGTATGGTATTTTCATAGTTTTTACATACATTTTATATAGTTTTACATTTTATTTTACATTTTATTTTTATATTTTATCTTTATTTTGTACTTTCTACTTGTTACTTTAATTTTACTTTTATTGTCTATTCCATTTTCTCATTTGCTATTGCTTTATTTTGTCTATTAGGTGATAAAACTCTCCCCACTCAGTTATCAAGTTTTCAAGTTTTCAAGTTTTCATTTATTTATTTATTTACATACATTCATCATCTATGCGCATTCTTTACATACTTTCTTTCTTACCTATTATTATATTATATCTTAAACATATTCTAACTACCTATCTATTCATGGCTGGCTCCTGCAATTCTACTCTATAATTTATTATAACATTTAACATTTAACATAAATATATAACTATACATATACCCTGATGGTACTTCAGACACTGATTTAATATTATTGTACACTACCTTTTACCGGTTCGCCACGCCTTTCTGGTTTTCAGTTTGATTAATACTTCTTAAGATTTTATGTACTCCTTTTCACATAACTCTTCTTTACTTCAATCTATTCTATATACAGGGTGTTCGGCTACCTCTAGCAAAAATTTTAATGAGCGATAGTAGAGGCCAAAATAAGACAAAAATCAAGAATACTAATTTGTTGATGGAGGCTTCGTTGCAAAGTTATTAACATTTAAAGTTCCGCCTGTAGAATGACAATCCGCTAAACAGCTGCGTTCGCGCGGACGGTTGCGGCAGGCGAGTGCTAGTGGTTCTCACGCAGCATGAAAAATTCTGCTTACCGACATTATCGACAGCCTTAGATTTTTGTCCACTTATGGGAATGCGAACACCTTACGTTGAATAAGATTCAACCTGTCTTATGAAAATCCAGAAGGGCATATCAAAACTCGCCCGACGAGATTTTCACAGAGAAAGGGTGAATGCCAGTTCCAATACACAATGTTGTGAACAAAAATCACCCACATGCGATTATACACGCCCCACGATTGTCCACAGTGTCCACAAGTATCCACAAATAATCCTTTCAGGCACTAACCAGTATGCAATTAAATAAACACGTACCGCGATTATGTTATTCGTGAATGTCTACGTGTACGTGTATCACGATTCTTCCGAGTTACTTACGAATAAAACTGTTATTAATTTTTCAAATACACTTCAATTTAAAAATGTACGGGACACTGTACCCCTAGCATTTTGTGTGTGTTTGTCCTATTTATTTGATGACGTGGCCTCTGGCCGAGATGCGGCTTGCGAGCCGAGGGGTGCTACCACTATTTCAGCGGGCCCTTCGGGGATTTTACAGTTGCGGGATAGCATGCACCCGCAACTTTTGGGATGGTGGTGGTATGGGGGGGGATGGTGCCCCCCCTTCAGATGACGATGTCCCTCGGGACGGAAGGAGTATTATTGGCGGATCAGCCGCCCTAGGAGGAAACCCCGTAGAGGTCACCCAGTTGGGCGGCCCCTCGCGTAACATCGGACGGCCACTGCCCCGGGAGCGAAGTAATGTGGTAAACAATTCCGCCCGGGGTCAGTGCGGCGGAGGGGTTTTAGTTGGTAAGAATCCGACACTACCCCGGGTCAGGCCCGGGGTGTCTAATGCAAGATTTCCCCTCCGCATAAAAAAAAAAAAAAAAAAAGGTCTGGGTTAGGACTGGGTTAGGTCTGGGTTAGGTCTGGGTTAGGATTCGGGGCGGACCTCTCGCTGCCGGCCGTCATTCGTGCGATGGTCGGCAGCGAGGAGGCTTGGGCGGCCATGGCCTTGTTTTGTGAAGAGGTCATGGCCGCCAAGGAGGACGCCGAAAGGGCGCGTGAGGAGGTGGGGGCAGGCGGCGTCGCCGCCATTAAGACCTCCCGCCGCTCCCCGTGCAGGGGAGCGTGGGAGGAGTCGGTGATGTGGTTTGCGGTGTGGGGAGAGGGGTTTTGTCTCCTCGCTCCCCCCCACACCCAGCACATCACCGTACCGGGGGCCCGTGGCAGGGGCTCCGTCTTGCGGGGGCGGCAGTGTTAGCCGGCCTCGCAGCCGTGGCCGCGATCGGGTGGGGGCCCGGTCGCGGCTAGTAGCAGCGGTACGAGTGGGGGCGACGTCGCGGGCCACCGCCCCGAGCCGCCGGGGGTCCGTGTACTGGTGGTCGGGCGAGATACAGGACCTACGCACTCGGTGCGTCCTCGCCCGAAGCCGGTACACCCGCGCCAGAAGACGGCGCGGTGCAACGGAGGCAGAGGTGGCAGGTTTGCGCTGGGAATTTTCCCTGGCGCGTAGAAACCTCCGCCGGGCCATCGCAACTGCGAAAGCCCAGGCATGGATGGAGCTCCTCGGCTCTGTGTATGCAAATCCATGGGGGCGCCCGTATCACATGGTCGCAGGGAAGCTGCGATTATGGGCGCCCCCCACTACAGAGAGCCTCGACCCCCAGCTGCTCGGGGAAACGATCAGCGTCCTCTTCCCGGTCGGGGGAGAGGCGTTCGAGTATCCCCCGAGCCACAGCCGGGCCGCCAGTTTTGGTGGTCCGACGACCTGGGGATCTCCGAGGAGGAGCTAGCCAGGGCCGTCCGGAGAATGGTTGCCAAGGAAACGGCACCAGGACTGGACTGCGTACCTGGCAAGGCCTGGGCTATAGCGGTGGGCGTCCTGGGTGCCGGCCTGGTGCGCGTCTTTGACGCATGCATGCGGACCGGCCAGTCCCCCCCGTATGGAAGGTGGCGAGGTTGGTCCTCCTCCACAAACCAGGGAAGCCCGCGGACACTCCATCTGCGTTCCGACCCATATCTATTGGACGAGGTTGGAAAGCTCCTTGAGCGCATCATAGTGGCGCGTCTCGAGGGGCACCTGTCCCGCGTCGGCCCCGATCTGGCCGACCGACAGTTCGGCATCCGCCGGGGCCGCTCCACGGTCGACGCCATATCGACCGTGCGGACCCTGGCGGAATCGGTAATCTCCCGGGGGGGGGGGCGTGGCGTTGGCAGCCTCGTTGGACATTGCCAACGCCTTTAATACGGTCTCCTGGGGGGCGATAGGCCGGGCACTCCAGTATCACCGAGTGCCTGCCTATCTATGCCGACTGATCGGGGACTACCTGCGGGACAGGATAGTACAATACCCGGGTCGGAACGGGATGGAGGAGAGAGCGGTGCACCGCGGCGTTCCACAGGGGTCGGTCCTCGGGCCGCTCCTGTGGAGCTTGGCCTACGACGCGGTGCTGCGGGCTGACCTCACCGTCGGCGTGTCGTTGGTTTGCTATGCCGACGACACCCTTGTGATAGCCGGCGGGGATACGTGGAGGGGGGCCGTGTCCCTCGCGGAGGATGGGACGGCACGAGTCGTCGCTGAAGTAGAGCGCCTGGGGTTACGCGTGGCACCCCAAAAGACCGAGGCCATCTGGCTGTGTAACGTCAGTGGTCGCGGGGTGCCGCGCCAGGCGTCTCTACAGGTGGGCGGAGCCCAAGTCGGGGTGGGGCGTCGGATGAAGTATGTCGGCCTCACCCTGGACAGCTACTGGCGTTTCGGGCATCATTTGGAAGGGTTGGGCCCCCGTATCGAGAGGGCAGCGGCCGCGTTGGGCCGCATAATGCCTAATCTCGGGGGGCCCAACATGGCGGCACGGCGGCAGTATTTGGGAGTCGTCCGGTCCATGGCGCTTTATGGCGCGCCAATATGGGCCGGCGGCTTGATGGCGAATCGGCGGGGAACGTTCGTGCTCCGCCGGTTGCAGAGGTTGGTCGCCATCAGGGTCGTGCGAGGATACCGCACGATCTCCTACACAGCCGCCACATTGCTGGCGGGTTCCGCGCCGTTTCACCTGCTGACGAAAATGGACGCAGAGGTGTATCAAAGCCTCCGCGCCCTTCGTTAGCGGGGCGTGTTTTATACCTGGGTGGACCGTAGCTGGGGTACGCCCACCTACCGCCTGACACAGGTGCTGACCGGGCACGGATGCTTCGGTCAGTACCTGCGTCGAATAGGGCGGGAGGCGACGGAGGACGCCGAAAGGGCGCGTGAGGAGGTGGGGGGCAATCAGTATATTTGCCCCCCATTGGGGAAGGAGGATTACATCGTCTCTCCCGGGAAGGGCCTGTAATAGGCAGTTGCGCCAACGGGGGTAGTCGCGGTGGTATCGCTAGTTTGGTTCCCGTGACTACCCCCAGACAAAGGGCGCAGGCGGTCACCGTTGTGTTTTAGCCGGTAAGAGTCCGGCACTACCCCGGTCTCTCCCCTAGGAGGCCGGGGTGTCCATGAGGATTTCCCACGTTAAAAAAAAAAAAAAAAAAAAAAAAGGTCTGCGTTAGGTCTGGGTTAGGACTGGTTTAAGACTGGGTTAGGTCTGGGTTAACTCTGGGTTAGATCTGGGTTAGGACTGGGTTAGGTCTGAGGACCTCGGCATCGCTGAGGTCAAGACGAAGCGGGCTATTACGGGGGGACACTTGCTCGAGATTCCCGGTCCCGAGGGGGAGGCCAAGGCGGACGCCCTGGCCGCCAAGCTGAAGGACACCCTGACCGGGATGGCGGTCAGGGTGGCCCGCCCAACCAAGCGGACCGAGCTAAGGGTGAGCGGCTTGGATGATGCCGCCACCCCCGGCAGAGGTCCGCTTGGCTATGGCGGTCCTGGGAGGTGCCCAGAAGAGGGGATCCAAGTAGGCGATATTCGCAGGACCCCTAGGACTCTGGGTACCGTGTGGGTTAGGTGCCCCTTAACGGCCGCCATTAAAATTGCGGCGGCCGGAAAGGTCAAGGTGGGTTGGACCTCGGCGAAAGTGGAGGTTCTTCCGCCGCGCCCTATGCAGTGCTACCGATGCCTGGAGACAGGTTATGTCAGGCAGCGGTGTACGGCGACGGTGGACCGGAATGACCGTTGCTACAAGTGCGGTTCCTCCGGCCACCGCGCCAGACAGTGCAGCGCGACGTCCCCGGTATGTCCACTATGCGTAGACATACCGGGGAGACCCACGGGGTACCGATTGGGGTACCGGGTTGTGCCCCCCACCCAAGCAGGGCCGCCGCGGGCGGACCAAGGAGGCCGTAAGGGTGCCTAAGCCTCCCGTTAATGCTCTGCCGGTGGGAGGGGCCACTAAGGCCCGTCCCCCTACGGCGTGCAAAGGGGTGGGGCAGGGGGCTGTGGCCCCTCCACCGATGGAGGTGGATGAGGTCGTCGGGGGGGGGGGCCCTCCCAACAGCAGCCTTGACGGAGGGGCCCCTCCCGAACCGAGAGTAGAGGCCTGGAGGAGGCCGTGAAAGCCTAAAATTCACGCCCCTCCTCCAGGCCAATTTGGCGGGGTCTCGCAGGGCACAGGACATGCTCGTCCACACCCTGCGGGCCCGAGGGGTAAGCCTGGCCATCGCCGCAGAGCCGTACATGGTTCCCGATCAGCCCAATTGGATCGGGAGTCTGTGCGGTTTGGTGGCGATGGTCTGGGCGTGGCCGCCGGACTCCCCTCCCGTTACCATCCTGCATCGGGGGAGGGGGTTTCTGGCGGTCCAATGGGGGACCATCGCGGTTGTGGGCTGCTACGTGTCGCCCAACTGCGACCTCGTCGCATATGCGGAGTACCTGAACGGGGTGGGCGATTGTATTAGAGGATGCCTACCCCGTCCTGTACTGGTCCTGGGGACTTTAATGCCCATGCGGCTGCGTGGGGTAGCCCCAGGACCAACCGCCGTGGCGAGGCGCTACTAGGGTGGGCGGCCGAGCACGACCTCCGGCTGGTGAATCGGGGCTCCGAAGCTACGTTCGTGGGGCCGCAGGGAACGTCCATCATTGATTTGACGGTGCAACCCCTGCGGCCCTGCGACTCGTGTCGGGGTGGCGAGTGGCCGTAGAGGTGGCCACACTCAGTGACCACCTCTACATCACCATGACGGTGAGAGCCACCCCGGCGCGTAGGGAGCCCCTGGGCCGGAGACGTGCCGCAGATGCTGCAGCCCCCCCGCGATGGTCCCTGAAGAGGGTGGAGTGGGCGATGGCGGAGGCAGCCGCAACGGTGGCAGCCTGGTGCGAACCAGAGCATGGACCGGCCGACGACGTTGAGAGGGAGGCCGAGTGGTTCCGGGGCAAGTGCAAGGAGGTGTGTGATGCCTCCATGCTCCGGGCCAGGCCTCCCAGGAGCAAGGGCGCGGCGTATTATTGGTCGCCGCACATCGAGCAGTGCAACGCTCGGTGTGCGCGCGTCCGCCGAATATACACCCGCGCCCGAAGATCACGTCGTCGACGCCCGACCGCGGAGCAGATGGCGCGCATTTACGAGGAGTTCGCCATAGAGCGGCGGCGCGCCATCCGAGACGCTAAGGCACGGGCATGGATGGACCTCCTCGGGGAGCTGAATAGGAATCCGTGGGGGCGTCCGTACAAGCTTGTAATGGACAAGCTTCGTCCATGGGCGCCCCCTCTGACGGAGTCCCTCGACCTCCAATTTCTAGAGGAGGTGGTATCAACCTTGTTCCCGGGTGCTAACCGGGACGGGCTACCACCTCCTCGAGAACCCTGGGACCCTACCATCTGGTCCCAGGAACTGGAGGTCACACCCGAGGAGATGGGCCGGGCCGTGCGTCGATTGAGGGCTCGGAGGGTTGCTCCGGGTCCCGACGGCGTGCCCGGCCAGGTGTTGGTCTGTGTCCTTGGCGTCTTGAGCCCGCGGTTCGGGAGGCTGCTCAGCAGTTGCCTCCGCCGAGGGGTATTCCCCTCGCCCTGGAAGGCAGCGCGGCTGGTCCTTCTCCAGAAGGCGGGAAGACCGCACGTATGCCCTCCGCGTACCGGCCGGTGTGTTTGTTGGATGAGGCGGGCAAGTTCTTTGAACGCATTGTGGCTGCCCGCCTCACCAACCACCTGTCCACGGTGGGACCCGACTTGGCCCCCTGCCAATTCCGGCTTTAGAGAGGACGGTCCACGCTCGATGCCATCGAGTTGGTCCGTTGTCTCTCTCAGGGCCACCTCCGGGTAGGGTGGTGTTGGCGATATCTCTCGATATCGTCACTGCTTTCACCACCCTGCCCTGGGCGGCGAGACGGGGGGCACTAGAATACCATCGTGTGCCCCCATACCTGAGGAGGATCGTCGGGTCCTACCTTCGCGACAGGTGGATCAGTTGCACCGGCCGGGATGGAACAGTCATGCGGAGGGGAGTCGTATGCGGTGTTCCGCAGGGGTCGGTTCTAGGACCCCTGCTATGGAACATCGGGTACGACTCGGTACTGCGGGCGCCTCTGCCCGCTGACGTTGCGCTGGCGTGTTATGCCGATGACACGCTGGTGCTCGCCAGCGGGACAGACTGGAGAGGGACAGCCCGTGCCGCGGAGGTAGCGGTGGCTACCGTCGTCGCCGAAATCCGCAGGCTGGGTCTAGAGGTGGCACCCCAGAAAACGGAGGTCATGATCTTTCAAAGACTTGGCCCCCGCGGGGTGCCACCGGCCGGCCT
Source organism: Colletes collaris (assembly GCA_030068185.1). Lineage (NCBI taxonomy): Eukaryota > Metazoa > Arthropoda > Insecta > Hymenoptera > Colletidae > Colletes > Colletes collaris. The sequence goes on from JASGYR010000244.1 coordinate 417,208, forward strand.
GCAGATCCGAGTTGGGACAGCCTACGTCGAGGTGAAGGCCCAGATGAAGTATCTGGGCCTGATCCTCGACAGCCGGTGGCGCTTCGTCGACCATTTCGACCGCTTGGCCCCCCGGGTGGAGAAGGCGGCTGCTGCACTAGGCCGCCTTCTCCCGAATATCGGGGGGCCCGATGTTGGAGTCCGCCGCCTCTACGTGGAGGTGGTGCGGTCAATTGCCCTCTACGGGGCCCCAGTATGGGCCCCAGACCTGGATGCCAGCCGGCGCAGTACGGAGATGCTGCGCCGCGTCAACCGTCGGCTGGCCTTCCGGGTGATTAGAGGGTATCGCACCATCTCCCACGAGGCTTCGACTACTGGCGTGTCTTCCGCCCTGGAGCTCCTCGCTTGGAGAAACCGGCAAGTGTACCGTCACTCCAGGAGCTCCAGGAGGCTGGGAGACCGCCAGAGGAAAGGAGGCAAGCGGTCGAGGAGACGAGGCGCCATGCCCAACGGACCGTTGTATTTATGTGGTTCCAGCAAATGATTCCGGCTGGAGCCACGCAACGGTCCGTTGGTGCAGTCCTGCCACATTGGCAAGAGTGGCAGGACAAACCAGGTAGGCTGTCCTACAGGATGACACAAGTACTCACCGGGCATGGTTGCTTTGGTGAGTACCTGTGTCGAATCGGGAATTAGGCGACGGCGGTGTGCCACCATTGTGGAGGACCCCAGGACACGGCGCAGCACACGCTGGAAGTCTGCCCAGCGTGGGCAGATGAGCGCCGTGTTCTGGAGCAGGAAGTGGGAAGAAATCTCTCGCTGGCTACCATAGTGGGAAAGATGGTGGCCAGCGAGAAAACCTGGCAAGAGTTGGCCATCTTCTGTGAAGTTGTTATGTCACAGAAGGAGGCCGCCGGGCGGGAGCGCGAGCGGACCGCGCATCCCGCTCGGAGAGGGAGGGCTCGGAGAGGGGCCAGAGCGAGGCATCCTTCGCCTCCTGGCCCCCTCCGACGCCCTTGAGGTCTAGTGGGACCTCCAGAAGTGGGGCGGCCCGCCAGCACTCTCCTCCGACCACCACGTCGGTGGTCAGGAGATTGGCAGGCCGCCCCCTGGGGTTGCAGGTGCTCGGTGCAAGGGGCCCGAGCACCGAAGGCAGCCCCGGGGCTGCGGGCGTCGGGTGACCTGGCGTCCGTGGCGGAGAAATCAGGGGGGGAAGGACATGTCGTCCTTCCCCCCGGGATGAGCCTCGACAGGCAAGGCGCGGCGGGGACTCTGTGATGTCTCACTAGAGTTCCCGGTCCCTCGCCGCAGCGCCGGGGGACGGTCACCGTGGGGTTTTAGCCGGTAAGAGTCCGGCACTACCCCGAGGCCCCCCCTACTTAGGGCCTCGGGGTGTCCATGAGGATTTCCCCACGTACAAAAAAAAAAAAAAAAAGGACTGGGTTAGGTCTGGGTTAGGTCTGGGTTAGGTCTGGGCTAGGTCCCACGCACCCGTTTGGTTGTCCAGGCAGCAGGGGAGGTGAGCCCCTACGTGGCGCGTCCACAGGTGGCGGATAGGGGCAGCCGCTGGGATGGGATGCGGGGATGGGGTCATCAACCTGAGAAGGCTGGTGGCTGCATCCTCGCATGGCATCCCGGAGGTCGGAGCGGAAGCTCCCGCGGACCAAACACCGGTATGAATGCGTTGCGCGTGTGAATGTGTGTGTGAGTGGACTGGGGCATGGGATATTTGCGGGGGTTTGACCTAAGGCCGCAGGTTGGCCAGTTGGCTGCGGGTGTGACCTGCGGCCAACGTGGCCCCGCAGCCGGCGGCTTAGTCCCATGTCACTTGGCCGCGGGCGCTGGTGACCAGGCGCCTTCGGTTGTGGAAATGTGGTGGGAGGAGTGCCTCTCACCGGGGAGGGCCTGACAAGGCACGGCACGGTGGGGGACTCTGTGATGTCTCACTAGAGTTCCCGGTCCCTCGCCAAGCGCCTGAGGATGGTCACCGTGGGGTTTTAGCCGGTAAGAGTCCGGCACTACCCCGAGGCCCCCCCTACTTAGGGCCTCGGGGTGTCCATGAGGATTTCCCCACGTACAAAAAAAAAAAAAAAAAGACTGGGTTAGGTCTGAGTTAGGTCTGGATTCCGTTTGGTCAGGATTCGGGTAGGACTGAATGGGGTCGTTACTTAATTTGCGAGCGATCGGTCCGGCACACGGTATGACGGTTTTTGCGAGCGATCGGTCCGGCATATGGTATGACGGGATTTGCGAGCGATCGGTCTGGCACATGGTTTGACGGGATTTGCGACCGATCGGTCCGGCACTCGTCACGACGGAATTTGCGAGCGATCGGTCCGGCACTCGTCATCGTCGTGACGGATTTTGCGTGTGATCGGTCCGGTGCGCCCCTTACCCAGACCTAAACCGGCGGCGCTGTGCTTTTGATTTAGTAAACCGGGTCCAGCGGCGTGTTGCTTCCGTTTCAAATGTTTTTTCCAAGTCCAGCGGCGTATTGCTTTAGAAAAAAAACAAAGTCCAGCGGCGTATTGCTTGTGCAATTTTCTATATTCTTCTTTCTTTCTTTCTTTCTTTCCTACTTCTCTCTCTCTCTACCTTTTTCTCTTTCCTACCTTCTCTTTCTCTCTATCTCTATCTCTATCTCTTTCCTACATCTAACTTCCTATCTCTCTTTTTCCTAATTTCTATCTATCATCTATCTATCTATATTTCCTAACTAACTCCTATTATCTTTTCTTTCCTTCTCTTTCTCTCTTTCTTTCTTTCTCTAAGTTTTGTTTTTTGGGTCACTCGTCTAACTGACAAAACGAATCC